>BTHU01000005.1:131272108-131352108 GCA_036184795.1 Tokudaia tokunoshimensis
CATCCTCTATGTGTTCAGCCACGGGACCCCTATCCCTATGATGCCTGACTCCGTCCAGCAGGGGCTGTCATAACCGCTGGTACTAAACCTTCTCGAAGTTAGTACCAGGCACACAGCACCTGCCGGACAAACGTGAATGGAACTCCTACATCCTGGTGACCCTTATTTGATGTCACATCACGTACAAGTTTGAGGGCAGAAACCCAGTCAATCTAAGAAAAACCAGACTGTTCTCCACACCTCTGTTCCGTCAGGTTCCTTTCTCTTTCCCTGTGTGGCTTCTAAGCCAGCCTCATCCCTCTGCTGCCCACTGTCCACCCTCCCTTGTGACTGCCTTCCGGCCTGAGCTAACATCTCACAGAGCCCGTAGGCCTTCCCTCTGGACCCCGCTGTCACCTGCTCTTCCTCACCCTGACATACTCTGTCCAGCTTCTCCGGCCTTCTGGCAGTCTCAAACTCAAGGGTCTTTGCACCACTCAGAGGGCTTATCCCTCTCTCCCATCAGGCCTCTGTTTCGACGTCTATCACCACTGAGGCCTGGCAGCCATTGTTCATGAGAGCAGATGTATCTGCCCCAGCTCTCCTATCCCAGGAGACCATTCATTCCATGCTTCTCCAGAGACACCAGCTTAAGAGTCCATCTTTACCAGGACAGTCATTCTATGAGAACATGTATGTTATCTTCCTCACGGCATCTCAGGATGTGGGACAGTGGCTGGCGTGGGAATATATAAAGGCCTATAGGATGAGAAGGGCTCCTTCTATCTTATAGCACCGTGCTCCATAGACATGCTACACAGTCCTCCTGGGGAAGTCTTCCCTAGATATACTGTCTTCCTGAAGGGGTACGTATACCCCCCCTCTGTCCCCAGCTGCCTCTGCTCCATCCTGTCAGAAGCACCTTTGCCCCAGGCTTACCTTCCAGGCCCCTCATTCCTAGAAACAGAATCCCAAGTCTCCTGCAGCCCAAATTGTCTCGTGTTGGTAGAGCTGGCTGTGCCCGGGAAGCAGGCAGCGGCTTCAGTCCCTCCCTCCACCCTCTCTGGTTCGGAGCCTAGAGGCCCAGTTCTGGGCTGGATGATAAGAGCATTGAACCTTCTGGGCACCCAGCTCCTGCTCGGGGAATCCACATCTACACTGGGCAAAGAAGTTCAACATGTTCGCTCCATCCACAGGCGCATTCTCGACAGGAGCAACGGCTAATAAGTACAATCCTTCCGCAGGGCAACCAATTGTGCGCCCCGTACCCAGCCACCTCTCTATCTGTCAGTCCAAGAGGCCAGTGTCGGTGTTTTCTGTGTACTGTCTTCTAAGAAAGAACGTATCTGTACCGGATCTGGCCACACAGGCCCCTTGGCAGAGAAAACAGACTTCTTGTCCCAAATATGACTGTCTAGTCTAACGGCAGCTTTAAGTTAAGCGTCACAGAGTTGTCGTCATGGTGTTTGCTTCCTGGCTTCAAGGCTGTCACACACATCCCAGAATTTCTAGGCACCAGGAGACAACTAGCCAGTGGCCGCCGCACACGAGAACCCACGCGAAGTTCTCTTTGTGAGAAAACAGGCTGCCCGCTGGCAGATCTGGCATCGGAGAAAGTCAGGTTTGGATTTTCTCTGAGGATACAATACCTACACCGTTGCCACCCAATGAGTGTCCTTAGTGGTTACAGTCCAGGACCCCCAGACCACTTCACCAAACTTTCCGAACCTGGCCACAAAGACATCAACAATAGGCATATTCAATCAGCACTGGGCATCTCAGTCCCTATGAAAAGCTTACTGAGGACCTACTATGTGCTGAACAGTGGGAATGCAGAAGAGCCTACACACAACAGAGCCACAGATGGAATGACACTGCCAGCCACTGAGAATGTCATTCACTGTTGCCACGGATGGCTGTGTGTAAACTCCTGTGTGTGTGTGTGTGTGTGTGTGTGTGTGTGTGTGTGTGTGTGAGTGTGTGTGCCTGCCTCACAGTGGGTCCACATGGTGATGCTTTCCTTGGGGTCTGACCCAGTTGCATCACAAGCCAGACTTGCTGACTGAGAAAAACGTAGGCATGAGATGATCAGAAGTCGGGGTCCCTGGTCCCGATAGAACAACCCAGCTGGTAGAAGGCTTATGTAGCATGCTGAAGCCGTAAGTCTGATCCCTGGGACTCACACCATAGAAGGTGGAAACCAGTTCTCACAAGTTGTTCTCTTACCTTTGCATTCAAACACACACACACACACAGACACACACAGACACACACACACACACACACACACACACACGCACGCACGCACGCACGCATGCATGCACTCCCTCCACCAAGTTGAGATTGTCTGGGGAGGGAGTCCTTATAGAACTCCACGAAAAAGGATGGAAACTAGAGGAAGGGGAAAGAGAGGAGGCCTAGTATCTACTGTGACCAGATAGATCCTCTGAGAGGAATTCTGCAGCTCAGATAAAAAGATCCCCTCCTTGGGGTTTGTACCTCAGTTTTCTTTGCTGGAAGAAAGTCCCCTGGACTTTCTCTTTGGCCCTCAGGAAGCCCTGAGAAGGAGAGGACGGAGGTCTATGGTTCCATGGATCTCTTAAGGTTCCAGCCAAAAAGGCTTGTGGGCTGGGGTGCAACTGAGAAAGCAAGCCAGGAAGAAATGGAAAACCCCAAGATTCTGTGGGATGCCTAAGGGTTAGGGGGCCAGAGTGGGGCCATGTCTAGGCCCAGCAACCCTTGGCTTCGGTCCTGCAGGAACTTGTCTGTTTCATTCAGAGACTGGGAGCCGCCAGCCCAGCCAGGCCACTCATGAGAGCGGAAGAGGTCAAGACTGGATTTCCCCTTTCCAATATGGCAGAGAGGAGGAGGGGCTGACTGAAGGAGCCTGCCGAGCACTGTAGCTGAGAAGACAGAGTCTTCAAAGGCCAGAGCTGGGAAGAGATGGCCACCTGGCCCTTCCACTGCTAGCATCAAAGAGTGATACTCAGACAGACACTGTCACATGGGGCAGGTCACATCTGGGTCAGTGCTGGCAACACGGGAAGGGAGTGACCTATTACCAAGGTCCCCCTCCCCCCCAATCAGGAACCTCCCTGGGAGCCCAGACGTCTGTCAGAGCCAGACAACAAAAGGTGTCTGGGAAGAGTTTTAGGAAGGGTGTGGTAAGGGTGAGAGGCTGAATGTGTCTGCTGACTTAACCTAGAGCTCGCCTCCAGGTCAAGGCCCCAGCTTCCTGCTAGCCATCAGAGTAGCCAAGGCCAAGCCACTGTCCCTCTGTAATACCTGGACCTGTGTGTGGCTTCTCTTGGCCCTCCAAAACCGTCCACTAATTTTCAACAACAATGGAACGAGCAGGTGACCCTGACTGCCTCAGATTTGACTCAGAACTCCTTAGCAGAGCACTCCCTAGTCCCCTCAGACTCTATCCAGAGATGAAGCCATTTCTCATCCAGTTTTGAAGAAAACACATTAGCTGAGGCTCCTGGGTTGTAGTAGTCAGAGGTGTCTGGTCTTGATCAGTTACAAGGCTGGGATTTCTGATCAAACTTACCAAGAGCTGGTGAACACACCACACAGAGGAAGGCAGGCTAACGGACAGTTCTCCAATCAGGAATAAATGAGTCTACTGAACACTGGCCCAAATCAGAGAGAGTTGTGAACTTTGTATTTTCAATGTGAGCTGTGACCTTGGCTCAGTTATGTGAGCCTCAGTTTCCCCCTTTCTACAAACTGGACTAAGAGCCTTGCTTTATAGGAATGACTTGAAGATTAGAGGAGACAACGCTGGCATCCACTGAGTCCCGAGCCTGGCACGGACCAAGAGCTGATTAAAAGGAAGTCACAGGAATAGGACCAAGGTAAGGCTCACTCACCAGGGCTAAAACCAGGTGTCTAATAAAGACCCTTTGAGCCTCCCACAGGATGGGAATTCAGGGAGGGCAGGCAGTATGAGCTGTATATTTCCTGAGGACAGACAGCCTTTGCCCACAGAGAAAACAGATTCCAGAGCTGCTCCTTCATAGGACAAGAGGCCACAGTGGGGGCATTCATGGGTGGTACTTTCTGGGCTTGTTCCTGTGGCTGACACCCTCTCCAGGCCTGCGGTGAGCCACAGAGACACCCAGCTCTGCAGCCCTGTGCCTACAACAGTTTCCCACCTACAGTGGGGCTGTGGCTCTCTTCTCGGCAAGCAGTTGGTTGATAGTCTCCCAGCCCTGTGTCCTGCCTGAAGGATCAGGTATGCGCTCTCCAGCTTGCCTGTCTATAACAGTCTTTCCCCATGACCTTGGCCTACCCATCACGGCATCACCACCCACCTGTCTAACAAAGTCATTTTCCCCACTCCCCCACTGACTCAGTCATGTGACCCATATTTTACAATCTCTGCCATCAGACTGGTCCTAAAGACAAAGACACCTTACAGTGACGATCAGGTGACTTTCCACCCAAATGGCCTTTGATGAAACAGGAACCCCATGTCTGTCTCCCAAACTTCTTACCCCTTCTCGGCTGTGACCCCAACACACAGTGAATATGCTATAAAAGGTCTGAAGATCCAAGTAGGGGGCATTTTTCTCCCCAGCACAGAGGTGACCTGTAAATAGGCCACCGTGCTCTGGGAGCCCACCCACGCCTAGCAGGATATTTGACATTCCACCGCACACACACACTCTCTTTGTAAGGAGCTCTGACTCCACCTTGGAGGACCACTAACCCAGAAACCCTACACCCAAAGAGTCAGCTAACCTCCAGGAATGCAAATGTTAAAGGCCCTCGGCTGGACCAACCGCACAGACTAAACTAGGGAGGTTTAAGAATTCTTTTCAGCTTGGTGTTTTGGGGACGGGTTTTTTTGTTTTGTTTTGATTTCTTTTTTTTTTTTTTTTTTTTGCTTTCAGTGGGATAGAGAAGGGTGAAAGGAAATAAGATTATTTCCAGTAACTGTAATTACCCTGCCGCCTCCTTCCCCAGAATCATGGCCAAAGCTACTCCCCTAGCCTAGAGGGTGGGGGTGGGGCTCTCAGGGATTCAGACATCCGAACAGGACATGGGGTGGGGTGGGGTGGGGCAGAGAAGGGGCTTGCAGGGGTGGCAGAGGAGGGGTGGGATCTTCCCCTGGGGCCTGGTAAAACGTGGTCCCCCCTGCTACACTGAACTTGTCCAGCAAGAGTCCTATGTAACTCCATTCTACTCGCCTCACCTCAAGTTGTTATGGTCTCAAGAATGTCAGTGACGTAAACAAAACTGCCTCTCAAGGAGAAATAAGAAATACAGATCCCGCCTTCAACGGGCTCGGAGGAGGAGGATGGTCAGCTTGTGTGGGGAGAGCCAAACATAGCGCCCACCCTCAGTAGGAAGGTAGGAGTCTGGGTATGGAGAGGTCAGCTTTGGGGAGGAAAGAGACAGACCTGATCCTTCGGAGAGGGGATACAGGCTAGAGAGCCAAAGGTAACCTAGTCCATCTTATAGGTCAAGGGAATCAATCCCTTGTAAGCCAGGCACTGTCCTAGTCACAGTGGCTTCAGAACTAAATACATGGAGCCCCTGAGAGCCAATCAGTGGATAGCCACAAAGTATAACCTGGCTAGATCAAAGATGCTCTCTTTCCCACCATCAGTGGAGAGATGTGCTAGCTCATTCATTCGCTTATCCACCCAACTCAGTGTCTACCAAGCATCCGCCATAGTGCGGCCACCACGTCCCAGATACTGTATAAGATGGGCACCCACAACTCTCACAGTGATCAAGCCATGTCTGTGCCTGGAGTGTCCTCTAGCATTCTCTTTGGGGCCTGTGGGTTCTTTAGACACCCTCAGGCCTGATACTGAGGGAAGAGGTCAGCCCTAGATGGGTCTCCACATCTTCCCCGGTGGTTCTACTCTGTCACTACCTACAATATTTGCAAGATGGAAGGAGGTGAGTACTTGCTTCCTCTGTGTTCCAAGGACTGAGACTACCAAACAAATGGATCACACCTAGGGGCAAAGGTTCTTGTGGCCACCCCACATCTGCACACACATGAGGCAAGGAAAGCCAGGGCTGCAGGATCCCAGTGTGCTTGAAAGTAGAACTCTTTGCCTACTTCTCGTACCCTGGGTCTTCCTGCGTAGCCTAGGCTGGCTCCAAACATATAGCAATCCTCCTGCCTTAGCAGTGTTTATTAAAGGTGTGCAGCTAAGAGGGTCCCTACCTCCTCAGAGAGGAGCTATCTTGAAGTCGAGCTGGGTATGATGCATGGCTGAAAAGTCTGGTGAGCAGTGGCCTGAGAGACTCACACGGGCCCTTTAGACTTCCACCTCTGAGGCTCCTGACTCCTCCTTAGGACCTGTTCTGGGGCACAATCATGGGCTGGGATCCTGCCAGGGTGGCTCCTGCAGTTATACTGTGTTCTAATCACCATCTCATATGACTGTCCCCACCGTGGAAGGGCCATGAACCCTGCCTTGTCCAACTGTGTGCGCATCCGGAGTCTGGCAAAGCTGTTGAACCCACAAAAGGCACAGTTGTCTAAATGATGGCACCAGCCACACATCTGTCTGTGTCTCTGCTCAGTCCAGTCAGCCATAGTTCTGTACACAGAGCTCACACCCGTTTCCACAGCTGAGACTCAGAGGCACGGGAACTTGTCCGGGATCCAGGTCAGAAGCCAGAACCAAATCACGGTGTCCTCAAGACACGGAAGCCTGGGAAGGGATGTGGGGAGGTGGCTCTGGAGCAAAGAGCATGGCACAGACCCAGTACACAGATGCTTTCCTCGGTCTCTCTCGCCTGTCTGCTACTCAGACAGCCTGCAGAAGCTTGGGATTTAGGCTGCCAAAGGAGAGACTGAAGAGAGCACAGCCAGAGAGAATACACAGCAAATGGCATGGCTATGGGGACAGTCCATCACTACCAGCCACCTCCCTAGCTGAAGATATGGCATGGCGCTGTAAGCCTCTGGTGCCCACGCCCACCTCCAACCCTTGCCGCAGCCCAGACCCCAAGGCCACACCCTCACTGGCCACAGGAAACATGGGTACTGTCCAAGCTGAGCTTCCCAGAACAATCACCGAGCTTCCCTAACCTGCCCGGAAAGGGGGGAAACAGCCCAGCTGCTTCCCGTCTCCACCTGACTTGTCACAGCCCACAGCTGTCCACTGCGCTTCCTATGACGGGGACAGGAGGGGCTGGTACTTGGGCCAGCCTGGCCCACAGACATCCTTAATGGGCATGTGTGTGATAAACAGGTCAGAGAAGAATAAAAGGCTCAGACCCAAGAAACCAATCACGCTGCAGTGGGGGGGTGTGGGGGGGAGAGACACAGACAGACCTACAGACAGGAGACACACACACACACACTCACACACACACACACACTCACACACACACACACACACACACACACACACACACACACACACACTCCCAAATATTGAAACTGAAAATCCAGACGTCATTCTGTCTTTACTGATGACATTTCTCAGGTGCTAAGTGCCTGATGATTCTGCGTACACACTACCCTCACCCAGTGAATGTGTCTCTTCTTGTCTTCTCCTCCCTCTTAGCCCTCACAGCCCTAAGACTCAGGGTCAGAGACACCGCCCCCGGGAATAAATCCTGATTGCCCATTAAAAGTCCCCCCAATCCCTGCTGACCCTTCGCCACCTCCATTACCGTTGCATTTGGGAGGAGTTATCCGGTTGCCCATCCTCTTCATGATAAACTGCCTTGTTTCCAATAGACAGGGCATCCTGGATACTGGGGGGACAACCCAGGGCAACTCACCTGCAACGCATCATCGCATTCAGGGGGTCATTCTGACGCTTCCACTTCCAAGGGGGAGACGGGAGGCTCAGAGAAGTGATCAGGACACTCAGGTCACAGAGGCAGGAAGTTCCTACGCTAGACTGCAGTCATCTCCCTGACTCCCAGCCAAGCTCAAAACAGCCTCAACCTCCTCCACACACAGACGAAACCTGGCTTCCCCTGCGGCCTCATCCAGACAAGAGCCTAAAGAAGAGTCCACTGCATTCGGAGCGGTCACTGCACAGCCTGCTTATGTCCCTGTTCGGAGGCAAGGGATGCACATGGGCTGCAGGGCACCAAAAATTGCCCAACCAATTAGTCTGCTATGACCTGTGCTTCCTCGTCATAAAGCGACCAAACGAGGTTCTACCTTAAGTTTAGGACATAGCAGAGCCTCCCGTGACCCTGTCAAATATCAGGACCAAAGCAGGCTGGGCCTAGACCCAAGCAGGTATAGGGATGACCACCTGGAGGGGGCTATGTGGGAATATACAATGCAGAAACACACACACACACACACACACACACACATACAGACACACACACACACACAGAAACAGACACACAGACAGACACACAGACACAGACAGACAGACAGACAGACAGACAGACACATACAGTCAGACACAGACAGACAGACAGACAGACAGACAGACACACAGACACACACACACACAGAAACGAACACACAGACAGACACACAGACAGACACACACATACAGTCAGATACAGACAGACAGACAGACACACACACACAGACACACACACACACACACACACCCCACACCTCCCGGAACTAACTTCTGTGTACAATCTCCAGCCCAATCTAGGCAGCCTAGGCACTCCCCTGTCTCCAACCCAACAGCAGTAGGCAGGCGGTCTTGGCCAGCGGGGAGCATCTTCTTGCCATTTTTGGTCTGCTGCCTCACCTGCCACCTTCCTCTTCACCCAGCTCTTCTCCTGCAGGGTGGGGGGCAGACCTGAGCTGGAAGGAGCACCCATCTGATGTGGTTCCCTGGGCAGGGCAGGGTCTCCTGTAACCCCGCAGCCCCTGCACCCCCCTGACCTCCTACACCTGAATCTGCTTGTAAATGACTAAGGGATTTCTCCCTGGAGCAGGCTGCCAAGAGGCCCTGCCGGCTGCAGAAGGCCCCAGGATGCCCAGAGCCACACGTGGGCACCCTTAATTACTGAGTCCTCTTCTCGGGAAAGAAAACCCCTCCATGTTTTGTTTCATTTTCCCCTTTAGTGAAACAAATCCACCCACGAGGTTCCTGGAAGCCCCAGTATGTGAAACCGAGCCCTTTGTGAGGAGAATTAGTCAGCAGCCTATCTATGGAGGGCTCATGGGTGGGACAGCCTGCGGACCCTACAGGTGCTCCACCAGGAGAGGAGCTAGGGGGACCTTGACCTCCACACCCAGTATTCTTCAGTAGATAAAATTAGAATACAGCCCAGGCCCTAAGAGCAAGGTCACTGGCAAGCACACACACACACACACACACACACACACACAGAGCAATCAGTCCTGTTATTAAAGCCCCACCCACCAAAATAGGCGGGGCCCCAGCAGGTCACACAATTTGCTTATCTGCAACATAAATATAATAAGTTCCTACCAGGAGTCCTGTTGTGTGTTACATTTCCAAAACGGTGAGAAAAAAACTGGCCAGAGACACGTTGTGCAGAGTACAGAAAAGACAATGATGCAAACTCATCTCTTGAGTAGGAGGTTGTCCCCTCTTGTCCCTCAGAGCCACCTTGTGTCTCTTGTTGTAGTGGAATCTGCTGAGTTGGTCTTCAGTTTTAACCACAGTGCAACCTGGGCATGTGGGCTGGGGGATGGACGAGGTGCAGAAACAGTCCCCATCCTAGCTGCCTAGACCCAAACTGAGTGGGCTCCCCAGTTGTGAGTTGTGTCCTGTCTCAGAGATTTTCAACTGGTATAGTGTTGGGACTTCTCGAACAAAACTCACTGAGCTAGTTATCAGTGTGTGTGTGTGTGTGTGTGTGTGTGTGTGTGTGTGTGTGTGTGTATGTGTGTGTGTGCATGTTTTCTTGGCTTCTCTTGGGGGAAAACCAAAACCAAATCAAACCAAAACATTTGCACGCCAGTGGGCTCCACAGTCCCAGGAGCTACTCCTCAGCAGGGACATGCACTTCTTTACACCACAGGCTTTCCAAGGCCCTTCTGCCTCCTTTCCCGGCCTCTGGGGGCACAGGAGCTTATGACCCAGTTAAAAACCCTAATTTTATTCAAGAGCTCAGCCTCAGCCACTCGTCACTAGAAATATCCACAGGAAGCGTCCCTCGGGAAGGTAATTAAAGTCTGATGCCCAAGGCTGGTTTTTCTCAGAGAGAAGTGGCACCAAGAGGGAAGGCCAGCCTCGGGGGCCATCAGTCTCTCAGTTTGTCTAAATGCGAATTCTTAGACAAAGAGCAGAAGCAAGCATCAAGGCCCTGCTCTCTCCCCTCCCCACCACCTCCCTCTACCTCCTCAATAGGAACCCCCCCCCAGTATGCATTCCTCTGGGTGCTGCCCCTCCAGGCATTAGGAGATAGGTCTGAGAATCAAAACCCTGGGGGATGGAGCTAAGGGGAGCCCTCCAGCTTTCCCAGCCAGGAGCTGCTCCGGGTATTTGTGAGAAAGTAGAGGATTCGCTGGGTGTGGCTGATCTACTGAGAGCCCAGCAGAACCACTAAACATGTCTAGGGTTGTCTGGGAAAAGTGCAAGACTCAGGGTCTTTTCCTACTTCTCTGAAGATGCTGCTGTCATCCACCTGACCATGTGCTGAGGGCTTGGGATTGGGAGGGAGTTGGCTGGTGCTGCTAACTCCCAGACCAAGTCACATAACCTTCCTTTGCCTCCCTCCATGAGAAGCTCTCCCCTACCCAGCCCACTCCCACCCCAGGGCTCACCCTGTGTTACCAGTAACTAACTGTCTCTCACCCCTGCCATCCTGAGTTTTCCAGCTCAGTGGTAGGCAGAGGGTCAGGATACAGACCAAGGTTGCTGCAGAAGATGGTTCAGCAGTTAAAGTGGGAAGACCAGAGTCTGGATCTCCAGAAACTACAAAAGTGTCAGATGAGTACGGCAGCCTACCTGTAATTCCAGCTTCGGAGGATGATGACGGAGAATCTCTGGAACAAGCTGGTTAGTAAGGCTAGCGTCACTGGCGCAGTCTGGGCTTGACCAGAAAACTGACTTAGGAATCATGGGAAAGAGTGATGGCGGATGGCAGATGGCTCCCAACATCAGCCTCGGGACTCTGCGAGCATGCATACGCTGGTGTGCACACACATACATGCAAGCACACGTGGACACACCCTGTGAACACACATGTAAGCAAGCACACACACATATACACACACACCCTGTGCACACATATGCACAAAAACACAAGCACATACACATCCTATGCACACACATGCATGCAAATACACACACCCTGTGCACACACATGCACAGAAACACTCACAAACACACATACACCCTGTGCACATACATGCACTCAAGCACACACACACACACTGTGCACACACATGCACATAAGCACACATATACCCTGTGCACACACATGCATGCAAACATACACACCCTGTGCACACACATGCAAGCAAGCACACACACCCTGTGCACACATGCACTCAAGCACACACACACCCTGTGCACACACATGCACACAAGCACAGACACTGTGCACACACATGCAAGCAAGCACATACACATCCTGTGTATACACATGCACACAAGCACACACACATAATTGCAAAAAATGCATACACAACACATATGCAGGAAAATGTAAATAAAAAACACACAACAAAGCAGTCTTCTTGCAACTATATCACTACGTTGGCACAAATATTTGACTCCATTTTTTATTTCTGTTTAATGTTTTTTCAACTGAGTCACTAAGTAGTCCTCCTGGCCTGGAGCTCACAATTCTCCTGCCTCAGCTTCTCAAGTACTGGGATTAGAAACATGCAGTGTACCTCCATGTATAGTTTTTGAGGGTTTATTTTTTAGCATCCATTTACCTATCTGTGAATGGGTCTAAGAGTCCCCACCTTGTGTTTAGTGAAAAGCATTTAGATTCAGAAGGAAATCCGATATGTACAGGTACTCCATCAGCCCTGAAGAACTGGTCTCCTTCCTACACACAGGAAGAGAATAGGCGACCCATATGCAACACAGCCACCTTGCTCACACAATGAGTCTAGCTTGGACAAGCTTCTTAGGTTACCCTTGGTCACCTCCTGGGGACAGCTTTCCTTGCGGGCTTTCCAAAACTGCCATTTTTACTGAACTGAGTCTCAACTCAGCGAGTGGCAGGCGTGTGTGTGTGTGTGTGTGTGTGTGTGCGAGAGAGAGAGAGAGAGAGAGAGAGAGAGAGAAAGAGAGAGAGAGAGCTCTGGCCTTGGTTTCTATGGGGTCTGAGCACAGCTGCTTTACCTGGCTGAGGTGGAAGGACAGACAGCCAAGTACCACAGAGAAAATTCACTTCCCTCAGGTTGCTCTAAACCCACCTTTTCAGGAAGAACACCCCGCACTGCCTCAAACATGCTGGGTGAAGCCATATGTCACACCTGTCACCCAGCAACTTGCAGAAACAGCCCGTGCTCTGCCTGCTTGCCTCCCCCCCAACCCCCCACCCCCGTGTCATTCCTGGAAGCACTTTGAAAGACAGAGACACAGAAGGGAAGGAGGCATTCCCTCAGAGTCAGCTTCTAGGGGAGTGGTCTCCAAATCTATGCTGAGCAGTGCAAACTACCCCTCTCAAAAACAAAACAAAAAAGGTAGAAAACCCTATACTACCTCTCTCCTAAATCCAAATGTAAGTAGAACCCCTCTCTGCACAAACTGTGGATGGTGTCCAAAGACACAGATTCAGGGACATTCAGTGTAAACCCCCCAATGCACAAGAGCCCTGCTGATCTTTCCTAGAACTCCAACCCTCTTCCTGAACCTCGTGGGTTTTCTAGGGAGGATGACTTTACCTGCTGAGGAGACCAGGGAATGAGCAGTGACCTGGGTGGTCGGGGCAGGGCCTGGAGGTATCCCAGTCTGCAAGTTTCCACAGTAAACATCTGACAGCCGGGCAAACCTTCGCTGTGGCAAGACCCATTGCAGGAAGAAAGAGACCCAGTCACGAGGGTGCAGCTCAGACTCAGACCTCCGGGTTAGCCCTGTCTGGGCATCTCCCTCAGACAGTCCAGACAGAGCAGGCATTCAGGGGACAGTGGCTGAATGATGAGGGAAGTTTTTTTTTTTTTAAAGAGGGGAGCAGAAAGCCTTTTATCGTGAGCTTCCCAGATAGCCCTGAAAGCTGGGTTGTAAGAAGACTGGCTTTGAGGGTCTTTGGAGGGCAAATGGGGCGGGGGGGAACCATAGGAATCGGCTCAGAATCAACACAGCAGCACATGAAGGACAGAGAAATCTGGGCCTCACATCCATCCATCACTCTGAAGAGAGTCTTTTCAAAGGAACCCTACACATACATATAATTTATAGGCAATTATCATAAATTGGACACTGCTGTGCATCTCTGGGAAGCCCTCCCTTCCCACTTCTGTGCGTCACAGACACATCCCGCCGCCACTCTCACGGACACGAAAAATCACCAAACTGAGAAGAGCTTGGGATCCGGAGAACACACAAAGCTTTCCCGCATCCCTCATCATCAGAGGACTCGAGCTCCAGGGCTCCATTTCTGTGGGTTTTGTCTACAGGTCTCACCCAGAAACCCTCCGAAGGTTTTCTCAGACCAGATGCCTCATCCCTCACAAAGTCTACTATTCTCCAACTCCTGTGCTTAATTTGAGGATCACCAGCTTCCTGGGATCCCCATCTGATGACTCATTTCCTCTGTGCCCTCCCCACAGTAGGCACAGAACTGTCTTACTATCATGGACCCCACAAGAGGGAAGACTTAAGGCAACCGAGCAGCTCCACAGCTAAGATACCTGTGCCTTGGTCAGTGGACAGCAACATTGCCAGGGGCGTCAACAACCCGACGGGGAGGGGGCATAGGACTGACAAGGGGGTTGAATTTGGGTCTTCTGAGAGAAAATGTCCAGGATCTCCAGATATGGTGTTTTAAATACAAGGTAATAGAGGAAATTGAAGGGAGAAATTCCATCTGATCAATATTGCAGGAACAGCGCTGGAGGTGAAATTGTGGAGGAGGGGGTACAAGGATACCCTGAACCCACAAACAACCACGAGGCCTCACACAAGACGCCACCCCCTGCAATGTAGCAGCCACCCCTTAGACTTCCTTATGAAAGCCAGTCTTCCTAGCACTGACTGGAAAATCCCAGCCTTGTAGGAACCCTCTTGATGGCCACGTGCATCTGGAATTCATGTGTTCTCGGGGTCCATGGGAACCTGGAAGCTGTCTCCAGCTCAGGAAACATCTTTGAAGTTCATTATTCTCAGCCATAAACAAGGCAGCAGCATCTACCTCATGGGGCCATTTGAGGGTGTCAAGCACCCAGCCTGGCAGAGAAAACATATTTGACAAGGATTCCGAGGAAACTAGCAGAACCGTGCTTCGAGAAGATGGTATTTCAGACACCTTCCACTGCTGACTGCCGGCCCAAGTGTGGAAAGAATGCAAGAAGCTGTCAGGAAGGAACGGAGAGAAAATCTTGCTAGCTCTCCAAATGCCAGTCTCTCCGCCTCCCAAGTGCCACAAGGCGCGCCGCTTTGCTTCACGTTCCTCACCTGCCCACGAGCTGTGCAATGTCACACAGGCCCGGAAGCCGCGGAGCTGAGTGACCATGGCCTACAAGATCTGAAACCATCAGCCAAAGGTCGGGCTGTTTTGGGTTGTTTCTCCTTTCACGCATTTGTCATAGCAATAAAAAGTCAGAGAATGGAGATAAGGTGGCAGGTGGCTGGTTGAGGGGGAAGCAAACAGGGTCTGGTAGCAGCGGGAGAGACCCAAGGAGTGTCCAGGAGCTCCTTAGCAGGTGGGGAAGGGCAAGAACACCCTAGAGAGTATGGCTGACGGGGACAGGTCATTGATGAGCCCTGCTGAACAGTTCTAGTAACAAGGGCTGCCAGGATCAGGCTGGAGCAGCGGTTAGGACGGTGAGGGAAGCGGGGAAGAGAGACGATTGTGTTGACCACAGTCCAAAGACCTGGGAATGGGGGTTGGGCCATGACTGGTGGTGTTCCTCTTGTTCCAGAACAGGGGTAGTGTGTGTGTGTGTGTGTGTGTGTGTGTGTGTGTGTGTGTGTGTGTGTGTGTGTTGGGGGGCACTTAATGGGCCAAGAAACCAGAGCAACAGGGCACTTCTGCAGCCCCTAGACATTTCCCCCACCAGCAGCGCAAGCAACTTCACTCCACCTGCAATCCAGTTGAAGCTGGCATCAGAGGAAACCCATGGCCAAGCACGGAGCTCATATCTCTACAGTCACCTTAAAGGCACACCATGAAGCCACCTTCCCCAGGCAGCTGGAGACGTAGCCCTGCTGGTAGAATACTGGTCTAGCATGCACCAAGACCTGCTAGCACGGCAAGACTGTCTCAAAAATCCAGGGGCTGAAAATGTGGCTCGGTGGGAGAACACCTCTTTAGCACACACAAGGCTCTGAGTTCAATCCCCAACACTGAAGAAAAGTAACGTTAAGAATGGTAGACTTCGCCAGGCAGTGGTGGCTCATGCCTTTAATCCCAGCACTTGGGAGGCAGAAACAGGCAGATTTCTGAGTTCGAGGTCAGCCTGGTCTAAAGACTGAGTTCCAGGACAGCCAGGGCTAGACAGAGAAACCCTGTCTCGAAACCCCTCCCCCCCCCAAAAAAAGGATGGTAGACTTCATAATTTTCTCTTCAAAGGCTTTCCAGAAGGTTCTCAGATACTATTGAAACTCCCCTTAGAGGTTGGAGCACACATCAGCTAGCAGGTGCCTGCTGGTTTTCAAAGGTAGCCTCTTCCCAGACAGGGTGTACCAGGTGGAAGCCCAAGGCCTGAGAGGCCACCAAAGATCTTCTTCCTCGTTTGGAAGAAGATGCCCAACATGACTCCCAAACCTGTGATTTCTCACCTCATGCTGTGCAATCTTCTACTGGAAGAGAAACTTCCTTTCAAAAAAGGCTTCACTATCTAGTTGCTGGTCTAGGCCACTCTCTCTGTGACCCCAAGCCTTCCCGTCTGTCATCTGGACAGGCCTCCTAGAGCCATGTATACCAGGACAGGTTCAAAGCACCTCCATGTACCTAGTCCCCGGACCTCTCTCTGGGGTCTTGACCCACTATAACCTCCTCACCATCCAGGTTTCTCAGACACACCTACTCTTCTTCACACACCTCCTTTAACACTTCATGCCCAGGGAGCTCCCAGCATCTGCCACTGCACATGAGGAGTGCTGTCAATTCATCCCCCAACTGACCTTCCAGTTATAGACTCCTTACCAGGCGCTCACTTCCTCTCCTCTCCTCTCCTCTCCTCTCCTCTCCTCTCTCTCTCTCTCTCTCTCTCTCTCTCTCTCTCTCTCTCTCTCTCTCTCTCTCTCTCTCTTCTCTTCTCTCTCTCTCTCTCTCTCTCTCTCTCTCTCTGTGTATGTGTGTGCACATATACATGTTCAAGTGCATATACACATGTCTATGAATGTAGAGGATTCATGTCCATATGCATATACGCATGTCTGTGCATGCAGAGGCCAGAAGACAACCTTGCATGTCATTCCTCAGGAGTTGTCACCCCAGGTTTGTAAGCCCACATGCCTATTTTCCATACAAACAGAAGCAAGCAGTGAATGCATGCTTATAATATACATATACACGTATCAGTCTCTCTGCTTCTCACACACAATATCCTTTCCTGGCACCGTGGTTACTTCAGGACATCCTTGGGCAACAGGAAGGATGGCTGGAAACAGAGCCTGTCCAATATCTTCAAAACAAGCATCCCATCCATTCAAATCTAGCTACGTGTTCTTTGTCTACTCAAACACACATTTGAGCCTTCAGGCACTGCTCAGGGCTATAGAAACTATTTTTGGGGGCTGGAGAGATGGCTCAGTGGTTAAGAGCACTGACTGCTCTTCCGAAGGTCCTGAGTTCAAATCCCAGCAACCACATGGTGGCTCACAACCATCCATAATGCTCTCTTCTGGAGTGTCTGAAGACAGTTACAGTGTACTTACATATAATAAATAAATAAATCTTTAAAAAAACTATTTTTGGATCATGGATTGTTTCTATGTACACATCCATATGACTTTGGGGGGGTGTCATTCAGTGATGCCCAGTTCACATGGTTGGCTCAGATCAAAGGATAAAAAGGTGGCCCATGGTCAGAGGTTCATTTTGCACTAAGGCCCAGCAGCAAACCAAGGGCTGTCTCTCAAAAGGAGAGTAGTTATTTGGGGATAGCAGCTGGGCCTTGCTCCAAAATCCCAAACACTTGTGCTGTGATTCACTTTGGGGGCTGCCAAAGGCTCCAAATAGCATCCTTATCTACCACAGCACCTCGAGGATCACTGAGCCTCTGGATCACGCAGCCCAAACACAAAAGCAGCCTGCACGGGAGCCTGGATCTGTCATAGAACCTCCCCCCCCCCCCGCTCCAGGTCCCACTCAAAACCAACAGCCTTTAGAGTCCCTCCATAGATGGGGCTGAGCAACACACCCAAGTCTGGAATGTACTATCTTCGAAGTCCAAATAGGTCTGCTAGCATTAGGCTTCTTTCTTAGCTGTAAACAGACAGGGCAAGATACAAAAACTTATCCTTTGCCAGAGAAGGGGTGTTCCAGCATGCATGCCTCACACCACACAACCCATAAAAACTTCATTGATGCAAAGGGTCCTAAATTTGAATAGGTCTTATTTCCAGCTTCTGCCACGAAGATCTTCCTAGTAAATCCTGAAGCATTTTTCACCTCTCACTCATTCAATCCAAGCAGCATAATTTTTTTAAACATCATTGGCACTTGAGACATATTGTAGAAGGTCACGGTAGGCTTTGTGCCTAGGAGAGTGAACTATCCCTTAGATAGGACTATGCACGTATATCACTGGCCTTGCTTGGTGAAAATGAACTACCTCCAGAAGGTCTTGTGGACAGGTCTGGAGGGAAAAAAAAGCATCTTCCAGATCAATAACTATATACCAGATTGTGCATTTGCTCAAACAAGAAAGCCACATCTGGTACAGCAGCTGCAGCCGGAGTCACCGCTTGGCCCATTTAATGATAAGCGCTAGCATTCTCTAAGACCCAGAGTTGTTTTTGCATAGCTACCTGTGCTCGTTGAGTTGCACCTTGATGGGGTGCTCATCTCTGAAAACCCTCTGAAAGATACATCACAGCTTCCAATTTATCATCTCTCCCTGGCTGAACACATTTCAAACGGTTTCCATTTGACCCTGGTCTTGCTCCACGGGGCAGAGTCAATGTGATGATTAGGCCAACTGCTATACCTTCTGTTCCAATAAATAACCACAGGAGATGTTCAGGGACCCATCGCACCCTCTAAGTTGGGTCTAAGCTAAAACTTCACTGACCACGTGACCTCCATATCAGCCTCTCTGGGAAGAGAGGAGCGCAATGGCATTCCAGTGTCCTGGAATCGAGTCAGCTCACAGACAAATCCACTAAGCCCCTGAGTTCTCTGATTACTTCCTGTCCCCTAGTGTACAGCCAGCCTGGTCAAAGACCTTAAGGCCTTCAGGGAGGCCTAGCTGAAAGATTTAACAACGGACACTTTCTTCATGAGTGACTTGGGTGTACTCGGGTAGGCCCAGCCCCCCTGTCATCACTCAGGTGGGACGAGTTGAGGATCCACGCTTCTGTCTTTATGATCTGAGTTACACTTCTCAGTTCGCTCACCCTGGAGGCCTTTTGCTTGTACAGTCAAGAATGCAGCAGGCTTCTCATCGACTTCACCCCTAGGAACATGGTGATTATCTGGCCAGCCCCACAGGTCTGCACGAGCCAGACGGCTGTGATTACTGCTGTGCTCGACCGCCCATTATGGTAATTACTAATTACACCCACCGGGCGCTCAGAGGTTGAGCGCCACCTCTCAGCCTCCTCCTCCCCCGTTCGATTACTCGGACTGACTTGCGACTTCTCAGTGACAGGTTCCACGGAAGGTCAGAGAAGAGCGATGAGCACTTCAGAGTGGGTCTCCCACATCTATTTCCCAGAGTACTGGTGGGGAGGAAGTTCATCCTCTGGGCCCTCCCAGAATGGGCAGTGAGGTTTGAAGAGGGAGAGATCTGCCCCTCTGAAATCCCAATCTTTCCAGCTGCTGCTGACGCTTCCTCCACTGAACCCAAAGAGAGTCGGCATCTCCAGTTCTGACACAGTGTGCCAACTATTTATGTTCCAGCCAGCCAACCTGTTAGTGTCCCCCACAACTCCCAAACCTGCAGCCTTAAGCAAAGAAGCGCAGCCTCAATAAAGTCAGCAGACCCAACTTTACGTCCCCTGCCACCTAGACCCCATACCCACAAAATCTACCCCCAGAGCCTTATGGAGTCCTCCTAGGAAATTAGGAGGTGCGGAAGTTCCTTTGGAAGACAGCTTGCTGTGCACAGGTAAGATGACCCAAAGGGAGGTGACCCAAAGGGAGAGCACCTTTGCTCCTTAAAGGTAGGATGGCAGATGGGGTGTGTGTGTGTGTGTGTGTGTGTGTGTGTGCGCGCGCACAACTCAGAGGTGCTTCGATGGTTAATCTTCCTTGTCAGCTTGATGTAGAATCACCTCAGAGACCCTCCGAGCGTGTCTGTGAGGCTGTTCGAGAGGAGGGAAGACCCGCCTTAAATGTGTCACTGTCCACGGTGGGCTGACTAAACAAGATAAAGCCAGCTGTTTCTGACTGTGGACACCATGACACCAGGTACCTCCGACCTCTCTGCTTAAATCTTCCCCAAGATGATGAAACAGCCTTTTCTTTAAGTTGTTCTTTGTTATATTTTCAAATCTGTCTGTCTGTCTGTCTGCCTGTCCGTCCATCTGTCTGTCTCTGTCTGTCTATCTATCTATCTGTCTGTCTGTCTGTCTGTCTGTCTATCTATCTATCTATCATCTATCTATCTATCTATCTATCTATACATCTATCTATCATCTATCTATCTATCTATCTATCTATAACAAAACCAGATATTTTGTTATAGCAATAAGAAAATTAACTTACACAGGTGTAAATTTGACAATCATCGTGGCCCCCCAAAACAGCTGGCAGCTTCATAGCCACATAGCTAACCCGGCAAGCAGGGTTCACTGTGAGGGGCAGAGTAGAGAGAGACCTTGTCTCAGGCAGAGTCCTCCAACCCTGAAATGCCCAAGTCCCACTCAGCTGTCCTTCTGTGAGTGTGGAGGTCACATCTCAATTCCCCCCCACACACATTCAGCCCTGGGCACACAGAAGTTGGGGGAAACCAGGGGCTCCCCGACCCTTCCAGCCATGGCCAGCACTGCAAGCTGAAGAATTAAGCTTGGGTTGAGGTCTAATCCAGCATGTGTTGACAAATCGGCTCTCATTCCTAACACCCAGGCTTGCAGTGACCCCGGCACGAGCATTGCACAAGGTCTGGGCCTCCACGGCAGGCAGAGTTGGGCTGTGCCTTGGCGACTTCTCTTGCCCAACTCTCCAGGGAGGCTGAGAGGACCTAAACCAACATGATTTGCCTCATGATCCTCAGACTGATTGTTTTTAATATTAGGCAATGAACAGAACTCTTACAATGCTAAAGAAGCCAGGCGCTGCCCGGCGGCTCTGAAGAGCGGCACCGAACCAGAGCCCCTGACGGGCTGCTGGCGGTGAGGTCACAGTCATTGTTCGCCATAATATAGCATCCTCCTCCTCACGTTCAGAGTGCAGAAAGCACACTGAAGATACACAGACCTTAACCTCATACAGAATCACAGGGTCTGCTTTTAACCCAATTCTCCCCTTAAATATATCTTACAAGGTTCGACAGGTAATTTGACAACGTATTTCTGCTTCCAAATATTCCAACATGTATGTATGCAGGCATGCATTCATGCATGTGCACACAATGACCCTCAAAATGGGTGAAGAAACGTGAAGACATGTTCATCATGTTATCCTTTCCGCAAGTATATGATTGAATTTTTTGCAGCAACAACAGAAAAACCCATTAATGAAGTTAACAGGGGCCGGGCAGTAGTGGTGCACGCCTTTAATCCCAGCACTTGGGAGGCAGAGGCAGGCGGATTTCTGAGTTCAAGGCCAGCCTGGTCTACAAAGTGAGTTCCAGGACTGCCAGGCTGCACAGAGAAACCCTGTCTCGAAAAACCAAAAAAAAAAAAAAAATAAAAGAAGTTAACAGGGGCTATCAAGATGGTGCATCAGACAAAGTGCCACAAACAGGCACATACTCAAATGCACATACACGCTATGGCACATGTACACAACCTACACACACACACACACACACACACACACACACACACCATACACATGCAATAATAAATATTTTAACAGTCAACACAAACATGCTGAAGGGACAGGGAAGGCAGAAGAGAGGCACACTGTGATAGTGATGGTGACTGGATTGGAGTTTTGGCTCCACCCTTCCTTCAATGGCAAACAGACCTTGTTTAAGTAACCTACTGGGACCAAGGAGGGTGGAATCAGGAAAGAGCCCAGTCCAAGCGCCTGGGAAGTGTAGACAACCTGATGTGTCAAGGACTTGGATTGCAGCCCAGGACCAGTACCAGCTGTTGCCCAGCAGGGGTGTGATGAGGGCTCACAGAGCCCAGGATGCCATCTGCGGAACGGTGGGCGAGGCACTGAGAGCCCTGGGTGACTTTTGCTCTTGCTCTCACTGATCCGGCTTACAGCGAATGCAGGGACGACTGTGCACTGGCGCCCAGACCCACGGAGGCACACCTGCCAAGCTCTGTGCACCGTAACAAAAAAAAAAAATTCACGAATAATGGCCACACCCTATTTCTGAAAGGCACTGATGTAAATCCCTAGACTAAACTCACAACATGGTGAGAAGCGCAAAGACTCGGATAAAGAGGAGATAGATACATCCACCCTGGCGACGGTAGAAGGTTCAAGAAGGAAGCGTCCGCATCCCCATCAACAGCAGCCTGGGGACCCATTTTATGCAGCAGCCATGAGGAACCCATTGAAGGGTGTGTCCACCCTCCTTGGCACAGCCTCATACTCAAGAAGCCTAATTTACCCCCTAAGTGACCTCACCCAGGGTCCCAGGCAAGACGAGGCCTTCCTAAGACTCTGACAGTTCTAGTTTCTTCCCAGGTTTCGGTCTGGCTGATTTGAGTGGGATACAGGCTAAGCAAGAAAAAGACTTGTGAAGTTTCTGGGTTCAGAAACTCCATACCTCTCATCTAGATTAACGCCTGAGATCTACTAGAAGAAGTGCTCCCTGCAGTTTAAGAGGAGAAGAAGAAATGTTTCAGATGATCTAATCCAGTCCATCTCTTTGCAGATACTTGGCCTATGACCTCAGGGCTAGCGACAGTAATCAACAGCCAGGATTTAAGTCTTGGTGCATAGCCCTGGCTGTGCACTTTGCTTAAATCACCCAACCTCTCTGGGCCTCCACTGGGAAAGGGTTGGTCTAGCTAGATAGTCTCTAAATAATGTAGTGCTTCTCTGACTGCATGATTCCTTCTGTCTGTACCTCTAATGTTAGTGTAGAGCTTTCTGTCTCTCAGAGATGCAAGTTCGGAAGGCGTGGGGCAGAAAGGAAAAGGCGATCCCACTCTCTCCTAGAGTCTAACAATTAGGAAGAAAGCCAACTCCCTCCAGGCCATCCTACATCAGCATGTGCGTGTACGCGCGCGCGCACACACACACACACACACACACACACACTCTTGCCCGTGGTCGTGATCGTGAGCCTTTTTCAAGGACACCAAGCCTTCATCATGGGGAATGGCGCCCTTACCATAAGCACCTGTTAAAACTCAGCTCATGACCAGTTTCTGATGTTGCTAACTAAAGTGTTTAATTAAATATTACTCACTCAGGAAGCAGCCTCGGCCAGCTCACCACCCCACTGTACAGTTCGCTTTCAGAGAAAAAGAGAGGGGAGGAGAGAGGAGCCTGAGCCCCGCTCGGCTGGCAGGAGCTTCCCTGGAAAGGTGCCAGTCAACCCTCCAGCAATACCCCACTTAGCCAAACCAAGCAAGGGGAGTCACACTCCACAACCTTCCAGAGCCAATGGCCAGCCCCACTGCTGGGTTATCCCGGATGGCGGTGGACACCCACAGATGCGTACAGACACACTCATGCCAGAGAAATATGTTCACAAACAGGCAAGAACACTTAGGAAACACACATACTCACAATGATACACGAGCAGACACTCACAGAAACACAAGGACACACACTCTCATTCGCAAAGGCACACACAACTCCCTGGCTGGCAAGCATCCTCACAGGCACCCTTTGTGAGCATTCAGCCTTTGCCATGGCACCTCCTTAAACTTGGAAATTAACACGTCCTTGCACACTCAGGCGCGGGACAACCCATCCCGCTGCTCCACCAGCCCATCCAGACTGCTCGTGTCTCTCTGTTGCCATCGATTTCCTGACATAACCTCGGTTGCCGGGAGGAGCATCGGCGGCGGCTCCGGGGTGGCTGGCGCCGCGCTCGGTGTCACCAAGAGGTCTCCCAGAGAGAGGCGCTACGGGGCCCCGATCGGGAAGAGGGACCAGGACAGTTGCGGCCACTGCAAATCAGAACCCGGACTGGCGGGAAAAGCGAAACTAACTTAACTCAGCAGGGTCGCGATGCACGGGGCAGAAGGGGTCCCCCGGATTCAACAACCAGAACCCTAAGGCTCCCCGGGGCTATGGAGCTCCCCAGGCCTCTTTCTGGGTTTGCAGCCTAGGCTCATCCTAGGGTGCGACAGTCCCCGCTCCACTGAGGTCCCCGCCCCATGCCGCCCCCGCAGGTGGTACCCCAGAGTCTCCAGGAGCCGCCCCTCCGCAGCAGAAGCGGCAGCGCAGAGGGCGGCGCCCGAACCCCTCCGGGGACCCAAGATCGATCATGGCTCCACGCCGGGTGCCCACCCTATGCCCACGCTCTGCCCCGCGCCCACCCTCTCAGTTCCCACAGCGTGGTGGTCCCCGTGTCTCCCCCACTCCTCGGATCCCAGACCCCGAACGCGTACCCACCCAACGGGTCTTCGGTGTCCCGCGCCGCCTACCGCGCACAGAGAGGCCGCAGCTCTGGGAGCTCCGGAGGCTCGCGGCGCCCAGGGCCGCGCCCGCTGCACAGAGCAAAGTCGCTTCCTCCCCGCGGCCCCGGCGCCAGCGCCTGGAGCTGGTTCCTGCTGCAAGCGCGCGGGCCGTTCGAGCGCGACTCGTGCGCTGAGAAGAAAAAGCCACCGACCGCTCTAAAGTGGGGAGGGGGGGCGGAGAAATAGAGGGACGCGCCGTGGGCGGGGTTTGTACGCCCCACCCCGCCTCCATCTGCCCTGCCACGCCCCAAGTCACGCTCCTTCCCCCACGCCCCGCCTCGGGTCACGCCCTTTATCCCCGCCCTCACTTCTGCCCGTTGCTCCTCACGTCCCTCCCCCTCCCCACTTTCCCGCTTAGCCCCGCCCTACGCCACGCCCCTTTCCCCACCACGCCCCTCTACTTTCCGACCCAAGGTTGGGTTTACCGGGGCTGAGCGCTGCGGGGCGCCCGAGAGCGCTGAGCGAGCGGGGCTCAGAGGCCGGGCTGGACTGCGGCTCTACGAGCTCTGTAGACCCCGGTACCACCTTCTTACAGACACGGTGTAGGTTCAGACATACATCCCTCTGCCCTGGCCTCTGCAGCAAGAGCTTTGATCCCCCTGGAGGAGTTTTTAGGAAAGACTGGGCCTAAGACCGGGACCATAATAACGGAAAACCCGCAGGGGGCTGCGGTGGTGTCCAGCACGGTATTCAGGAGTTGAGATTCATTCATTAGGGAAAAAAATGTTTGGCAGGGTGAGGTTATAGCAGTAATCACAGGAGCAAAATCTTGCTTAACTCGTTTGAAACTCTGAGTTAAGGTTCTGTAATGCTGCCGTACAAAGGAATTGAATGCGTCCATGTGTAATCCGGCTGCTCTATACTTACTGTTTCCGAACTCATGGAGACAGACAGTCATCTCAGGACTTCAAGACCACGACGTCCTCGTCGCAAAGGCATCCACAGTACCTAGACACCGAGCTTAGGATGGTGACAGGGACTTCACATTAAAAGTACCCCGTTAAAGGCTCTAGTCTGAAAGGAATTTTCCTTTCCCCTCGCTACAGAAGAGAGTAGTCACAGGTGACTGGGGGGATTTGACATTCCCGTCTTAACAATATCCCTCTAAAATCTCTCCACTTCTCACCCATAGGTGGCTAGGGATGCTAGAGAAGTTGCTATAAACACTGTGGCTGCTGAAGTTATTTAATCACTCACTGTAAAGACTCAAAAGGGCCAGAGGCTACTGTGTAGACTCCAATCACCTCACTGAGTTGCCAGTTTTGTTTGAAAACACAAATGCTTCAGGACTGCTTATGGACAAGGTGGGCCTGCGTGGGGATAGTGGCCTCTCCAGGGCCCTATAGGCCTTGCTGGTGACTCCCTCCTGTTGGACTCTTAAAGTCTGGAAATTTGTAGCATTCCCTGTGAGCACAGCAGCCACTGACCCATATAGCTTGGAAGGAGAGCCTCGCTCCATATGTTGAGTGAGAAGTACGTGTCTCCTATCAGGTGTGGTGACCTCACAGGGCAGGTACTGCAGCCATACACCAGAGACTACACACACTCTTCTAAGCCTTGTCTTTTGCCTGGGGGAAAGTTTCCAGGACAGACCCGGATACGTTTCAAATGATTAGAATGGCAGTCCTTAGCTTTGACCCTGAGAAAAATGGCTCTCAAAAAGCTTGACTACTTCTCTATCAGCACCGACCCTGAATTCTTGAGTTCTGATCCTGTTGGGTAACTAGATATTGACGGTCTGAATAGCTAAGCTTACCTGACAGTCATCTTTCTCGCCCCTGGGATACTGGGAAGGTGGGCTAGTATCACACGGTTAGTCATGCAGCAATGACCTCTGTGAATCAGAGCAACTCGGTGAAAGAGTCCTCAAGGCCGGAGTCTGAATGGAAGGGGCGTAATCCTATGGTTTGTTGAAAAGTCATAAGCTAGCAATAGTGAAACACCAGCTGATAAATACGATCGAAAGGTCAGCTGATGATTGCTTCAGCCTGAGTCAAATCTGTGAGCCCTAGGGGAGGAGGAGAAGGCTCCAAACTCCCATTTCTGCTCACGCCGTCCCGAGACCCCACTCCCACATCACGGATTCTGTTGATATGATTTGCTCACATCTTTTAATCTTCAGAGAATGATAAGGGTGGATTGTTAGGGAACAAGTCTTCACAGAATTGCTTTCTCTGATGTTGGTTTGTGGTCTAGCTAGAGATGTCTTGGACAGTTGGGGCCCACAGGGAAAGAATCCTGCCGTTCTTTAAAGGGGACAGGACCCCTGTCTTCTCTGAGGCCACTTGCAATAAGACCAGCTTAGCATAAACTCCAACCCTTTTCGTTCACCCACTGGGTGTCTGTCACGGAGATACTTAACCTGCAGAGATTCGATGTGTTTGAACTTAATTTTGTGTGCGTGCCAGTATGTGTAAATGTAAACGTGGGTACAGTCATAGCACCACACGCCTACGGAGGTCGTGACAGCTTCAGGCACAGGTTCTCACCCTCCACCTCTTTAAGACTAGGATTTGTTGCTCAGTGTTGTGTACACCAGACTAGCTGGTCTGGGCATTTTAACAAACTTGGGGCTTACAACATGCGTCCAAATCAGGTAGGGTCACCTGTCCTCAATTAGCCAATTAAATGAGCCAAATTAAAAGTGGGAAGCAGGAAAAAAAAAGATTTATTTGGTGTGGTCACACTGGGAAGAGGGGCAGAGAGATCTTGTAAATCCCACACATTCATCTGTGGGGTTGTGACGTGAGGTAGAGGCCAAGGATATGCGCATCTAGTCAGTTACGGTCAAAATGTGGTTCCGCTGGCCTATCATTGCCTGGGCCTCAGTCGGATCCAATAGGGAGGTCTGAGTTCTTAGAACTGTGTGAAATCTTTCTGGGAGACAAGTTCCCCCTCTGGCCAGAATCATTTCTTCTGCCATTGTAAGATTCCTGGGGTAATTCCTATTTCTTTGGGCTCCATTGTTTCAATAATCTGACAATCAGATGGAGAGATACAAGTGTCTCTGGGGATTACAGGAGTTGCTGGGGGTTCTCCAGTCCACACCTCATCCCCCCCCCCCCCCGGCAATCTGAGAAGTATGAGTATTTAAATGAGATTAAGCTGATCACTACCACAGCCTCCTTTACTTTACCTAGCTCGAGATATTTGGTTTTGTTACCCATAGAATTGCTCTACGTGTTTGGAGAGAGGCATGTTCACATACGTATGTGCGCTCATTCAACAAGCATGAAATAAAAAGGTTTTGAGGAGTTTAAATATTCCCAAGGGTTTCTGAGACCAATCCATGACACAAAAGTGTTGCAAGTACTTACCAAAACAGAGAGAGCAAACACTGGGGCATATTAATACATGTAGACCATCCCTTACCCAAAGCCTAGGACAGATCTCTCTCACAAGGTAAAACTAGGCTCTTTGTGGGTGCGCTGATGCAGGTTCGCGTTGTTGAACAGTGACATCTGCTGGCAAGATATGAGATTGCAGTATAGCGATATCAAACATTCATAGAAAAGGTTCAGTAACTTTATACCAGGCTTTGGGTGGTACCCAGGCTTGAAAGGAGCTCTTAAGACCCTGAGAAGATGTCAACAGAGAAAAGGTCATTCTGGGGGTATGCAGCTCAGCTGTTTTTAGCTAGCATCACATAAACCTGGCCTTGCTGGCATGGACCTGTAAACCCAGCTTCTTGGGAGGTGGAGACAGAAGATATGAAGTTTAAGATTAGAATCCTTCACATAGTGAGTTCAAGACCAGCTTCGGCTACATGAGATCCCAAGAAATGGGGATTGAGGAAGACATTGAGGAAGATTGAGGGAATATTGGGATAGCCATTATTGCAATGGTTTTTGTTGTTGTTTCTTTTTAAGGATGTTCTTCTTTTTAATTTTTGCCTACATGTCCACAAGCGTGCTGTGTGAGTGCCTGGTACTGGTAGAGGCCAGAAGAAGGTACCGGATCCCCCTGGAACTAGGAGTTGTGAATGGTTGTGAGCTGTACCCACATCTTCTGAGAGAGCAGCCGGTGCCCTTAGGCACTAAACCTCTCCAGCTCCTATTGCAATATTTTCTGATACTTCTTCCAGTAAAATAATAGCCAGTCGGCTGGGATGCTGTGCCTCTGTCAGCTTGTCACTAGCAATTTTTGCCAGTCCTTCGGGGTATTTTCCCCATGGGACGCCTTTACTGGAACAGTAAATCTTTATTTAAACGGTGAAAGCAAATGCTTCCTGCGAGTATTTCTTCCTTCGGTCTCTCAGTATTTTTTTAATTAAAATTTGAGGATCTTAATGGACATATATTGAACTCTTCTTCTTTTTTTCTTTTCTCTTTCTATTATTTTTTAACTCACTGAGTTCAGTGGGTGCTGCCTGCTACTACGTGACAGATCCCGTCGGTTGGTTTACTCGTATACAGGGCTTATGCAGGAACCACCGCTGCAGTGAGGTCATAGGCAGAGCAGCCACGCGTGTCAAGACGACAGCATTCCACGGCACTCCTCCCCGTTCTCCAGCTCTTAAATTTTTCTATTCTGAGGATGTCCAATAAGCGTTGGGCAGTGTGCGTAGGGGGAGGGGCTAACATAGACGGTTCAAAGATGTCCAATGAGTTTTGGGCGGCTTGCGTTGGAGGAGGGGCTAATATAGACGGTTTGAGGATGTCCAATAAGTCTTGGGCAGTCTTCCTGCTTTACCTCCTCAATCCCCCGCTTCCTCTTCCACGACTGTGCCACAGGCCTCTCTCTCCAGAAGCTTCTCCCCCACCCACCCCCACTCTGCTATGATTCCCGGCTCCCATCTGCCCTTCTCGGCTTGATCACCCCTGATAACACTCTCTCCCACCTGGCTCTCCCTCACAGCCCCTGTGAGAAAGGCAATCTCTCCATCGATTGTCTGAATCTTTGGGTCATCCTAATCTCACCAGATTTTTATTATATGAAGGGCTACGTTGCATTCCCACAGATGCTCAAGGCTCACCGGGATCCTGCCGTGAAACAAACCATCCCAAACCCAGAGGCTTTAAAGAGCAATTATTTATCCCCACTCATATTTGTTGGGTGGCTGGGGATGAGCTGGCTCCCCCGGCCTTGGTTTCTGAGTCTGACTCAAAGATGAGCAACCCAGTGTATGCACCCGGGACCTGAGCTGAGGGGGCGGCAGAAACCCTGGAAGGAGAACCCATAGCGTGTGTGCCCTTTAAGTCTCTGGTCTGCTCCCTTCAGGAGCAAAAAGAAGTCACAAGGACGAAAGAGGAAGATGCTCCAGTAGACGGGACAAGAGAACAGCGAGTATTTCCTTAATAATCCCAGTCCCCACTGTCCTCAAATAGTATTGGGTGGTAAATGAAGACCTCCATTTGTACGGAATAAGTGAGTCAAATGAAGGGATAGCAGGCGGAGACTGGAAAGGAGGGTCCTGAAAGCGCAGCTCACACGACCTGTTCCAACGCCTGTGCTTCCTGAGGTGGCTTCTGGGCTGTGGCATGCATAGAGCCTTGGGAGGAGTCCCCAAGTTCTGAAAAGAAAAACCTTGTCTAAGGTGCCAAGTGTAGCAGCCTGGCAGTCCCAGCACTTAGGATGCAGAGGCAGGAGGATCAGCGGTTCAAGGCCAGCTTCCGGTTCATGAGACCTTCTCAAACCAAACGAAAGAAAGCCTTATCTCCGTAATCCTCACTCAAGCGTTCTGGTGTAGACGAGCAAACACAAAACGCAGCTGAAATCAATGCCTTGTGTAGCTACAAGGTAAGCTACTAAAATACAGCTTGGACTTGAACCTATGCAACCTGGCTTCAGAGTCAGCGCCTGTACTGGGAACCTTTCTTATCACTGGGATGAAAATAACCCCCACAGCAGGGTTGGAGAGATGGCTCTGCGGGTAAGAGCATGGACTGCTCTTCTGAAGGTCCTGAGTTCAAATCCCAGCAACTACATGGTGGCTCACAACCATCCGTAGTGAGATCTGACGCCCTCTTCTGGTTCTGTCTGAAGACAGCTACAGTGTACTTATTTATAATAATAAATAAATCTTTGCGCCTTTAACCGGAATGAGCAGGGCCAACTGACAGGAGCCAGCAGAGGTCTTAATGTCAAAAATGAAAATATGCAGCTGGAGAAATGCTAACTCGGCAGTTAAGAGCACATGCTGTTCTTGCCACCACCCACACACATCAGGTAGCTTCCCACCACAGGTAATTCCAACTCCAAAGTATCTGATGCCCTCTTCTGGCTGCCTCAGACACTTTACTCTTTAATTCAGAATTAAAACTAAATTAAAAAATATATATAAATTTGATTTAATTTACGCCTTTTTATTTTTAATTAAAATTTAATTATTTAAATTTAAATAAATTGGACACATGATTTAAAAAATAAAATAAGCATTATGAAGGGATAATGGAGGAAGACTATTGGAAAACATGAGAGTAAACCACAGAAGAACAATGAAAAAAAAAAAGAATTCTAGTAGTCCCCTCCCCCATTCCCCTGGGAGTAACAACTGGGGTGTGGAGGGGCGGGGCAGGAAACCACTGGGGAAAGAGTCTTTTGTTTTACTTGTATCATTCTCATATAAAAATGGATTTGTGACTGGAAAGATAGCCCAGTGGAAGATCAGATTCCTTGCATGCACAGGTCCCTGATCACAGGGACTGCAGACTAAAATAAACAAATAAAGGACTTGCATGCATTTTAAATAGTTCGCTTCTATTACAAACCACTGTGGGATTTCATTCTCTGAGTTCTGGAGACTGGAGAGACTGGGATGAAATCCAAAGCTTCATGTCTGGGGAAAGCCTGTGTCTCGGTTTGCTTTGTATTGCTGCGCTGAGCACCTTGAGCAAGAACGATGTAGAAAGAAGGGGTTTATTTGGCTTAGACTCTATCACTGTGGGAAGCCAGGGCAGGAACTCAAGGCAGGAACTGAAGCAGATACCACGAAGGAACGTCTCTTAGTCGCTTGCTCTCTATGGCTTGCTCAGCTTGCTTTCTTATACAGTCCGAGCCACCTGTCTAGGGGGTGACACCGCCCACAGTGGACTGAGCTCTCCCACACCTATCACTAATCAGCTCTCTGTGGCTTTTGCTTGCTTAGTGCTCTCTCTCTCTCTCTCTCTCTCTCTCTCTCTAAAGATTTATTTATTTTATGTATATGAGTGCACCACTGCTCTCTTCAGACACATAAGAAGAGGGTATCAGATCCCATTACAGATGGTTGTGAGCCACCATGTGGTTGCTGGGAATTGAACTCAGGACCTCTGGAAGAGCAATGGGTGCTCTTAAACACTGAGCCATCTCTCCAGTCCTCAGCTTGCTTTCTTAAACAGTCTGGAACCACCTGTCTAGGGAATGACATCGCCCACAGTGGACTGAGCTCTCCCATATCTATCATAAATCAACAATATGCCCCCTTAGACTCACCAATAGGCTAATCTTATGGAGGCATTTTCTCAGTTGGGGGCTCCCTCTTTCTGGGTGACTTCCTTGGCTTATGTCAAGGTGACAAAAACAACGAACATAGCCTGTTTGTCAGACTGTTGTAACTTCCTCTATGTAAAACCTCTCTTCACTGTGTCCCCGGATGGTGGAAGAGTGGAGAAAGTCTCTCAGGCCTCTTTTATAGGGACACTAATCCTATTCATGAGATCACTGCCCAACTCTAAGGATACAAACATCCAGTTGGCAACAGCCTGCATTGTCCTAATTATAGTGCATATTAAAAGAAGCCAACTCCGGCCACCCCCTTGCCCAGAGGTGGCCTTCTCAAGGTCACCTGGGCATCTTCTGGAGAATAGTAGGTCCACTGTGTGGTCTGCCACAGGTGCCACCAGCCCTACATTTGCCTCTTTCTGCTCTTCCCACCCCCCTCCCCCACACCTCACCACACCCCCAAAGAACATCATATCTTTTACTTCTCTATCTTTTTATTAACACGTCACCAGGGGCCCCTGATTGGTCCTTCCTCCAAGAAAAGGCCCTTGAACCCAAGGTCTCTCCTGCAAAGCAGAGCTCATAACCCATGGGCTGTGACTTCCTGGCTCTCACTGACACCTCGGGAGGTCAGCTATCCCTGGACAAGGGTCCTGTGAGCACTTCAGTATGCCCCGCCCCTTCCATGGTCTCAGGGTCCTCCAATCCTGAACGCTAGTCTCTCATCTGTGCCATGGGGGAGCCCTGGACTTTGAAATAGGGCCCATCTGAATACATAATGCTCTGGGACATTGGGTGAATCGAACACCAGTCTACCCTGTATCATCCCATCTAGCCCTCAGGAGTGCACGAGTCCCCATCACAGCTCACCCCACCCGACCCTGCTCCATCACTGAGCCAGGGAAGCTCAAAAGGGGAGGGGGGGAGGGGGAGGGCGGGAGGGGGAGGGTGGGGCGGGGCCCTGAGTCTGGTTGAAGTCCCAGGCACCCCCCCAGAACCCAGAAGGCAGGAGGCCTGGCACGAGGACCTTTCTATTTAGAGGAGAAACACAAGGCAATATTTTTAGGTGCCAACTAAGTTGTGTGCTGTGTGGCTTCGTGGTGGATGACCCAAGGACTGTACAAAGGAGGAAGGGGAAGAGATGAGCTGGCGCCTTCTGTCTCTCTGAAGGGCTCAGGAGAGATTCTGACATCTGGTTTTAAGTGTGGGGTCTGTTATTTTTCCTGTTCAACTGGTAGGTTTGCCTGGAGCCCTAGAGGGGAAAAAAAAACTCTCAGGAAATTGGTGGCAATCTGAACCCAGATCCTCTGGCCTCTGAGTCCCTGACACTAGACCACCCAGGATCTGGAATGCACCAGGAGTGGGCGGAACCTTCCCCCCCCCCCCCATAGCTGCTTCCGGAAGCTGCTCTTTGCAGCTGGCGCCTGGGGCCAGTCCAGGATGTTAGCCTGTGCTCCCAGGTCTGACCGGGCTCCTGCTCCGGTGAGGCCAGTGGTACAAAGGGGAAACAGCCATTCTGCCTAGCTAGGCGAGGCTGTGAGAGCTACATTTCAGGCTCAGGGAGAAGCTGTGCCTTCCTTAATAGATCTGGCGGAGGAGGTTGTCCTCGGTGCCACTGTGGCCAGGCTGGGTCATAAACCTGCTTCCACAAACTGTAAGGGCTCTCTCCGTGCCACTGTGGCCAGGCTGGGTCATAAACCTGCTTCCAAAAACTGTAAGGGCTCTCTCCGGAGACACTGGCCTTTTTCGGTGCCACTGTGGCCAGGCTGGGTCATAAACCTGCTTCCACAAACTGTAAGGGCTCTCTCCGGAGACACTGGCCTTTCTGAGGGCTTCAGTCCTAGCCAGGTATGGTGGCACACATCTGACACTTGGAAGGAGGAGACAGGAGAATCAGGAGTTCAATGCCAGCCTCCACAGCAGGTTTGAGGCCAGCTTGGACTATATGAGACCCCCGTCTCAAAAACCAAGGACAGAAGAGAGCCGGACAGATGGCTCAATGGATAAAAAACACTACAGCATAAACCTGAAGATCTGACTTGAATGCCCAGAAACTACATTCAGGACAGAACCGACTCCCGATAGCTGTCCTCTGACCTCAACAGGCATGTTGTAACAGGCTTGTTCACAAACGGGTTTGTGGGTGGGAGGAAGAATAGATAAAATATTAAAAGGAAAGTGTGTGTGTGGGGGGGAGCCTTTGGTCTTTCCAAGTAGGTCCTATTAATCCGAGAACGCCAGGGAATTAGATCATGGTAATAGCCAAAGCCTGAAAGGCAGCTACAGCTGCTGCCGCTTGTCGCTTGCAGCTTGTCGCTTGCAGCTTGTCGCTTGTAGCTTGTCGCTTGCAACTTGCCAGGGTGAGAGAGGGTGAGGCCAGGCCCATCTGACTGGCCCCCAGCTGAAGGTGGGTATCTCCTGAGGAGCTCCCTCTACCTGACTGCACACAGCCTTGGCTTGGCTAGGCAGTGTTTCAGGGCTGTGGTTGCCTGTCTGCTGCAGGACTGGGGCATGTCCTTCTCTGCCTTGCTCTGAACTTTGTCCCAGTGCCTGGCACACCGTATGTGTTTAGTAAGTACCTGTGGGACCACACCAAATCAGCTTATGGCATTTACCGAACTCCTTATCGGTGGCCCTGGCTCAGTGGAAGTCTTTCCTAATTCTTACTGTCCCCCACAGAAGTGCCCAGAACTCTGCTGTGCTCCCCATCCTAAGATCTCGGGACTTCATACGAAGCCCTGGTTTTGTGCTTCCTTTCTGGAAAGCAGCAGAATTAACTATCCCAGTTCACAGAGAGGGAGGCCAAAGTTCATAACGGTGACACGAACCCGTGGCATTCACTGCTAAGTGGTGGAGCCAGGATTTGAACTCAGATCTTTCATGTTTGGAATCTTACAAGGCGCCCATCTCCTCAACAAGCTGAGAACAACTGGGGCCCCACACCCTTGCTCCCTGCTTCCTCCAGAGAGGGTGGAAAGTGTGTCACAGGCAAAGGCGATCCTCCCTTGTGGGCCTCGGAGGAGGTTTGAAAGGAAATCGCCGTTGGCAGGAGCCAAAGAAGGATTGTGTGGGCAGAGTGCCAGTGGACTGGCATGAGCCAGTCCGGTACTGAGCAAACCCACAGGAGGGAAATGAGCGTGGGCAGGGAAGCGTGGTGGTCCGGCCTGTAGGCCTGACTCACTTTCTCAGAGTTCAAGACACACCAGGAGGGTGTGTAGCAAGGAGCAGCAGGCCCTTGCCCTTAAATGGAGAGACATGTCACAGTGTGGCATAGGAAGGGAGGACCTGGTCAGCTTCATCATAGCCGGGGACCCAGTGGTTGTCACTGTGGTTGAACTGAGTGGAAGGGTTACGGTAGCGTGGATAAAATGAATGAGTGAGCAAACGAAGTGTTGGTGTGCAGATCACCCATCCCAGCATTCCCCCAGCATCTCCCAGCATTCCCCAGTATTTCCCTGCATTCCCCAGCATTTCCCAGCATTCCCCTGCATTCACACAGCAGCTATACTGGCTGGACACCTGCATATGATGTCAGCACTCCAAAAGTGGTGAGTTCAAGGCCAGCCTGAGATGCATGAGACCCTGTCTCAAAAAAAAAAAAAAAAAACCACCAACCAAACAATAACAACAAATCTGTTTTTTCTGTACCTTGGCATTCACATAGCCCTCAGTTTAATCCCCAACCCTGAAAAAATATAAACATATAAGCTAAAAATAATACGGATATGAAGAACCCTACGTCCCTAATATCGTTTGGGGCTGGGGATGTGTCTCTGTGGGAGAGCACTGGCCTCAAATGGTCTCTTCTATGTCTGTCCGCTCCATTATCCAGGGGTTCTTCCTTAAGAGTGAAAAAAAATCCAGTTCAAAGTAGTTTAAGCTGAGAAAGAAGCAGATGGATTGGTTTACAGGATGGGGGAAGCGTAGGCACCACAGGATGACTGGAACCCTCAGGCCCCCAGTCTGCTGGGCTTCCTTCTCTGGGACCAGCAATGGGGGAGGAAAGAGACCCAACTGCCTTCTCTGCAGGCTTGAAACACAGGACCAGCTCTTAGACAGAAAGAGCAACTCTCTTTTGCTCTCAAATCCAAGTAGGAGATGTCAGAGGACTGTGACAGAGTCCTCTAGAGTCCTATAGCCCCAGCCTTCGGTGCATGCCCCTTAGGAAAGCCATGGTGGGCGCTATTACCATGACCCTCCTATCCTCCTTCTGAAGACCCAAAGGAAAGGGCTAGGCGGGGAGAAGGACTGCACGGGATGGATGCCCACTGATACCTCAAACCTTGGTCAGGGCCAAGGGCACTTCGTGTGATGAACTTCCCTCGGGTCATGTTGAGACGGGATGGAGGGGAAGCAACTGGGCAGGACACCTACAGAGGACCTAAGCTGCCTGCTGCTACCTACCCCTTCTCCCTGGGTATCTGTGGCCAGGGGAGAAAACCCAGATATAACCAGCCTAGTGCATCCAGCCTCCCTATTGAAGGGCTCAGAGTTGGAACCAGGGAAGAGATGGGAAGTCCAAGCCACGGCCATAAACTCCCTGACACAAGGTTTCTCTTTCTATCTTTAGCACTCTCCCCTTCTCTCCATCTCTTCCTCCGCTTCCACTCAAGGTGTATAAATAAATGCAAGAGATGACTGAGGCCATCTCAAAGCCTGGTACTCAGGATACTTGTATGGTCCAGGACCCACCTTTTAGGGCTTGGACTCAGACTGGGGGTAGCATGCATTCTAGAGCCAGGCTAGAGGGGTCCTGGACTGCCTGACAGATGCAAGGAGCTGAGCTAGGGACACATCCTTGAAGGAAGGTACTGAGAGACATTTGGGGTGGCAAGGGAAGAAAGATGGGACACTTGGAGACTGCAGAGTGAGGGGGGAGAGAAGCCGAGGGTAAGGCAAGAAAGGATCAAATGGAAACTCGTTGGTTTGATTGTCCCTGGAACGTTCTTTCTTAAGCTACTCCCCCACCGTGGAGCTGAGTGGCGGCTGTGCATGGGAAAATGTGCAGAGACACCGTCTTCTCTGCCACCTGTGGTCACCTGTGTCTCACACCTAGCATTTGCTATGTCACCTCTATCTAACAGACACCAGAGCCCCTCCCACTCCCATCCCCCCATGGCTCTGTGCTGTATCCGCCACAGCACACGAAGTCATAATACTTACAAGGAATCAAAGGCGGATGAGAGCGGAGAGGCTGTGGCAACCTTGGGATTTTTGAGGCCCCTGGAAGGCATTTAAGCATTTGGCCTCAGAAACCAAAGGAAGCATCAAATTGTGGGAGAGGACTTGGTGGGTACTTGTCTAATGACTTGAGGTCAATCCTTGGGACTCACAGGATGGAAGGAAAGATCCGACTTCCCATGTTGTCTTCTGACATGTGTGCCTTCACACACACACACACACACACACACACACACAATGAAACTTCAACACGTCAAAAAAGGAAACCAAAGTTGGGTGTGGTGGCACAGGCTTTTAAATCCTAGCACTCAGGAGTAGACAGATCTCTGTGAGTTCAAGGACAGCCTGGTCTACACGGTGAGTTCCAGGACAGAGAGGACTTCATAAAGAAATCCTATGGAAAAAGCAAAAACAAAAACAGGAAAAAAATAAAAAATCAATGAAGAAGATTAGATAATGCAAAGACTATCCATGTTTCTGGATCGGTAGAATTGATGTCATGAAGATGGTTCTACCACCAAAATTAATCTCGATATCTGTCGGAAGCTCAGAGGTCCTATGCTCACAGATAAGTACGGGGGATCCCGGAATGTTAAATGCACAGCATTGTACCCTCAAAGGATGAGATGTGTAACCTGTTATCCAACCAGAAGGCTGGGAGCAGATGAGGTTAATAGCCTGGAGACTTTTGCACTGTCTGTGTGGTCGAGACCACACTAGATCCTCCTTAGACCCTTACTGTGCTTTTTCCAGTCAATCTATGTTGTGGTCATGTCTGATCTTTATTTAACTTCCTTTGTTCATCGACGAGATTTATGTATCCTCTATTGTACACAAGGACAAGTTAATTATCACCAGAAAAGTTTTCACAAGCAGGGCAGTGGTGGCGCATGCCTTTAATCCCAGCACTAGGGAGGCAGAGGCAGGCGGATTTCTGAGTTTGAGGCCAGCCTGGTCTACAGAGTGAGTTCCAGGACAGCCAGGGCTACACAGAGAAACCCTGTCTCAAAAAACAAACAAACAAACAAACAAACAAAACAAAGAAAAAGAAAAGAGAAGAGAAGAGAAGAGAAGAGAAGAGAAGAGAAGAGAAGAGAATGCTCTCTAGAGCCTACAGCCTCCATTTGCCTACAGCCCAATCTTATGGGTTTCAGTTGAGCCTCCCTCCTCTCTGATGACTCTAGCTTTGGACAAGTTGACACAAAACTAGCCAGTACACACTCCCTCTATTGACAGTTGATGGCTTCTGGGGGAGGGAAAGTCAATTTTCCTTAAGGGTGTGGCCTAGTAGATGCCCCCCAACCCATGAGATTTGGGGCAGCACAGTGGGACTGGGTTGTTTTTATTTTTCTTTTGCAAAAGAGAACACAAGGACTGGAGAGACGGCTCATCAGCTAAGGGCACTGACTGCTTTTCTGGAGGACCCAGTTTCAATTCCCAGCCCCCACACAGTGACTCACAACCATCTGCAACTCCAGTTCCAGAAGATCAGATGTCTTCTTCTGGCCTCCTTGGGCACTAGACACTTGTGGGGCACAGAAATACATGCAGGCAAAACACTAATCCACATAAAAGTAAGAAAAATAAAAGATAAAAAAACCAAAGTTGGGAGGAGTGTTGAAGATTGATCCAGATCCAGGGTAAGTTAAGGAGAGGAGAAAGAGGAGAATTAATAGAAATATTATATTAAAATTTTTTATTTAAAAAAGAAATCTGACATCAAACGTTAGAAATAGTGTATGGAAAGGGAGCCTTTATTCACTGCTGGAGTATAAATTAAGGTAGCCATGATGGAAATGAGTTTGGAGGCTCCTCAGTAAGTTAAATGTGGAACTACCTTGTGATCCAGCCGTTCCAGACCCGGGCATTTATCAAAGCTCTCCATACTCCACCACAAAAATGTCTGCACCTTCATGTTTACTGCTGCTCTACTCACGAGAACAAGGAAACGGAACTAGCTTAGCTGCTCGTCAACGGATGGCTGAACGAAGCCAGCATGGTATAGTTACACGCTGGAAGGCTATTCTGCAGAGTTAAAAAAAAAAATGAAATTGTGAGTTTTTTTTTTTTCGGGAAAACAAACGGACCTGGAAAGTACATTATTATATGAGGAGCCCCTAAGACAGAAAGAAAAACCCAAAACATGTTCTTCACCGTATTCCAAGGGTATGTAGCCTTCTGTGTGTGCAGGTAAATAGGTAATGGGAGACAATACAGATATAAAACTTAAGAAGGAGATCAAGAGGATATTTGGTGGTGAGGAAGGATGAAATATAGGCCAAGCACACGAGCACACGTGAGTCATGAGAGCGGTTTTTCAGTTTCAACTTGTCCTGGTTGTTCTTCATGGTGGATATGTAAATTCAACTGTGTTCTGAATAGCATTTCTGATTTCCAAAAGAATAACATTTTTAAAAAGTTTATTATACGTGAACATGTGTGTGCCTCTGTGTGTGTGTGTGTATGCCTGTGTGTACCTGTGTATGTGCCTCTGTGTGTGTGTGTGCGTGTGAGTGTGTATGCCTGTGTGTGCACCTGTGTATGTGCCTCTGTGTGTGTGTGTGCGCGCATGTGTGAGTGTGTATGCCTGTGTGTACCTGTGTATGTGCCTCTGTGTGTGTGTGTGCGCGCATGTGTGAGTGTGTATGCCTGTGGGTACCTGTGTATGTGCCTCTCTGTGTATGCCTCTGTGTGTGTGCGTGTGAGTGTGTATGCCTGTGTGTGCACCTGTGTATGTGCCTCTGTGTGTGTGTATGTGTGTGTGTATGCCTGTGTGTGTACCTGTGTATGTGCCTCTGTGTGTGTGTGTGTGTGTGTGTGTGCACGCGCCCTAGAGGGCCAGAAGAGGACCACCCTCCTCCCAGGTGACACTAGCCTGTGTCAAGTTGACAGGTACAAACCAGCAGGCTCTTTTTACTCCAAGTCCCCTCCCCTGACCACACTAGTCAGACTCACAAGCCATTTTACTCCATCTCACAAAGGAAGAAACTTGGATTTGGGTAAATAAACAAGTTTATTGGTTTAAAAAAAATAGATGCTATAGTCAACATATAAAAAAAAACCTTAAATGGTCTCAGAAAGCTTTAAAAGGCACTTGTTGTGAACATATTTCATTCTCTGAGACAGTGCTACAAGATCAGGGGAGATTTCCCTGGGCGGGGAGGGGGGAACCCCACGTTTCACCGCATCCTGAAGATGCCACAGTAATTCCTTGCTGGTTTCATAATACGAACGAGCGAGAGCGATCTCAGAGGGTGACAGGAGGTCGGCCTTCAGTGGAGAAAGACTGGTCCCTGCCAGCAGTGCTTTTGAAGGAGTTTTGGCCCTGGTTTCCTCCCTGCCTGTTTAATCCCACTTCCGGGTCACCGTGGTCCTGCCCTGACGTTTTGCCTCAGTTCTGGCCCACAAACAACACAGTCAAATGACCTTGTGCTAAAATGAATCATGGGCCCAAATAAATCCTTCCTCCTTTGTTTTTCTCTAGTGTGTCACCGAGACTGAGAAGTTTCTGGGGACTCGGGTGCCTCACTTAGGCACGCGGCGGGAGGGCGGAAGCAGCCCTGCTGACAACTGGAGTTCCCTTAGCCTCGCTCTCCCAAGAGGACAGACCCAGGAAGAGTCAACAGTGCCAAATCCCGAGACAAGAGAGAAACAGTGTGGGTGTTCTCACGCCCAGCTAACTCGATCCTTACCTTTTGTACTCACAGTGGTCTTTTAAAAAAACAAAACAAAACAAACAAACAAACAAATAGGGTTTCATCTATCTTAGGTTGACTTGATACTGCTATGTAGCCAAGGATAGCCTTGAATTCCCAAGTGTTGGGATTACAGGTGTGTGTCACCATTCCCTGTGTATGTGGCACTGGGAACACAACCCATGGCTTTGTGCACGGTTAGGCAAGTGCTCTATCAGTTGAGCTATATTCCCATAATGCATCCTAACTGTTGGCATTTCGTCTAGGCTCCGCCCCACAGTTACCTAGCAACAGCAGGCATGCCTGACTCACTCTAAAAGGGGCTTCTTGCCCCCTCCTCTCCCTCTTGCTCTCTTCTCCTCTTGCTCCTGCTCCTTACCCTCTTCCCCTTCTCTCCCCATTCCCCTCCCCATCTCTTTCCGCGTACTCATGGCAGGCTTCTACCCCTCCCCTCCCCTTCTCTGTCTCTACCCCCTCAACTCCCCTCCCCATGCCCTAAATAAACTCTATTCTATACTATACCATCCTGTGGCTTGTCCCTCAGGGGGAAGGGATGCCTGAGCATGGACCCACAGAGGCGCCCCCTTCCCCTACACCATACTGTGCGTCCACCAAACATATCTTTGGCTTCTCTTTCTTTTTATGAAACAACAATAACCAGCCCGTCCAGACCTCTGCAAGGCCTAGCCAAGGACCACTCTGACACACACGGTGTCTATGTACACCCACCCTCTCAGTGCAAACTCCCAGCTGTTAAAACAGTCTCAACAGCATCTGGCAAATACAAGTATTGCCACTAATAGAAAGGGACAGAAAAGATGCATAGACTTCACTTAAAACACCAAGCCATCAAAGCAATACAGGGCTTTAACAAACTCATCCTCGAGGTCAAAGAATGAATACAGGTGTCATTAATCTGAGGTCCTGTCCATGATCACACACAGACATGGACATCCTCTGGGACCTGCAAATCAATATACTTCCAAGCTTGATCGGCCAGAGTTACAAAACAACCAAGCCATCATCATCTGCGTGACTTGCTAGATCAGGGAAGCATCTTTGGATCCCTTGGCAGGCAGGCTGTCTTGTGCTGGTGACAGAAGTGGCAAATTGACACCTTGCTCAGCTAGAAGCTGAAAGATCCTTGGGGTTCCTCGCACCCACCTCTAGGTGTCAGGAGCCTACAGTGGGTGTGAGGAGTTTGCAGAAGGCAGGATTCAGTGTTCCTGGAAGACATCCGCACCATGCATCTTCCAGGAACATGTTCTGGTTTGATGCCGGCTCCCTTTGGGGGGGCCCAAACCCTTGCAAGGGATCCTTTAATACCTGGAGGCCAGTTCTGCTCCAGAGTAGGAAGGGCAGAAGACAGGGAAGCTTTTTTTCTAGAAAGCCCACATGGGATACAGAGTGAAGAAAGCAAGGGGTGAGAATGCGCCAACTGAATCTCCTGCACCGGCAGACTGCGCAGCTAAGCTATTGGTAGCTGCCGACGGGCTCAAGATACGCCTAGGCAGGGCCGTGTCAGGGACGAACCTCATCTTCAACCGGGCATCCCCAACAACTGCAGTTAAAACGGCCCAGACGGAGCAGTGCAGAGACACCCGCCGCCGTACGGCTAGTTCAGGTTGGGTTCTGACTAACGCCTGAGCCATCTTCCCCCACTGGATAAGCTGCCAAACCAAGCCATGAGTGCGTCTTTAAGTACCATGGTCCCCAGCCACAGCACGACTTTGCAGGCTGAGACACTGGTGCAGACCTGCTCTAGGAGAACGGGGCGCTGAGGGAGAAGAGCGCAGAAGGCAGATGGGCCTGTTTTCTCCAGTTCTGCCAGCAATCTCGTGACCTGTGTAGCCTGTGACACCTGGGGACAGCAGCCTGTTTGTTCCTCTGGACAGTCATTCCCAGAGCAGCCAGGTGCTGACCACTTCTGCCAACCAATGTGCCCTCCTTTCACCAACCACGGCTTGTTCCCTGACACCGGAATGTTGCCAGGTGATTTTTCTACTAGTGAACGGAAGGCCTGCAGGGGCGCCAGTGGTCTAAGATAAAAAAATGCAGCTGGGAATCTGCTGCAGAACGGCTCTGAGGGGCTGCACATGCTCTGTAGGAGACAAAATCCAAAAGGAGCACCTGAAAGTCAAACTCTAAGAAGTAGCCCCATTAAGGTTTTCTGGAAGCTTCTTCATTCCCTCTTGCATGACACACCCCTGACTCCCTGTCAGAGTCAGAGAAAGAAGGAAAGTGGTCAGCAAAAGAGGACTGGCGAGATCAAGCCCTGTCAACCTGGGAGAAGGTCCTCGAGGGAGAGCTCCGAGTAGAAGGCAGGTCTGATTCCACTAACTTGGGGAGCAAAAGTGAGAAGAGAGTATTTTCTGCAGAGCAATAGTAAGCCGGAAATTGGGACTGGAGAGATGACTCTGGGGTTAAGAGCACTGGTTGCTCTTCCAGAAGACCTGCGTTCAATTCCCGGCACCCACAGGGCAGCTCACACCTGTCTATAACTCCAGTTCCAGGGTGTCTGACACCCTCATACAGACACATATGCAGGCAAAACACCAATACACATAAAACTTTTAAAAATCATTTTTTAAAAAAAGAAGCAAGAAATTAACAAAATGGGACCACTTAAGGTGTAGTTATCAGGAACATTTGCCCGGGATTAGAAATCAGAATCTAGCCTGCAACTTACAGAAGCCCTCACAAGCCTGGATGCTAACTGGAATGTCACCCCAAGGAGGACAACTTCTGCCACTCATATGTCTCTGTGTCTGTCCCATGGTGGAATCACAAGCCTACCCAGGGAACCTGACTCAGCCATGTGAGGCCTTCATAGGTCCCCTGGAAAAGAACAGGCCCCACAGGGTGCTGGACATGGGCTCTAGAATCTAACATACAGTTTCAAATCTTCGGTCACTAAGGTCCCACCGTGTGGCACACTGGGCTATAGACAGGACAAGGTGTGCCTGTGCATAGCATTTAGCATCTGCCTGTCAGCGGGGAACCCACAAGAGCCACCAGGCAAGGCACAGGCTTTTGCTTCATTACTTTCACAAGGGAGTGAGCAGGGACCCCACCAGGGGCTGGAGCTAGCCAAGGGCAAAAGGCCTGCAAGGCCAGAGCTAAGCCACAGCTAAGGGGCCTCTCTTCCCCGGGGGAGCCAGTAATGACTTCAGGGAAGGAAGGATGTGTCCCAGACACAAGGTCCCCCTTTCTCCAGGGACCTGGGTCCCTTGTCCTCTCTTCCCGGCCTCAGACCCCGACTTCCAGACAGGCAGTAGACTGGCAAAGGCTATGTTCTTGGCACTGTTTATCAACTCAATGTAAGTGGTTTGCAAGCAACAGTTTTTTTAATGAAAAATTAAAAAAAAAAAAAGTAGAGAGTATCCCACGTGTTAAGGCTGAGAACTCCTTCCTGAGACTCAAGATTCAGGTTTATACACAGATGTGACTGACTGGTGACATAAAACACACTGCTTGCTGCGGATTATGGTCCAGAAGGTCTGAAGAGTAGCATCTTCTGTGGTCCTGGCTCTGAACATCACTCCTTCCTAACCCGGGGCAGAAGGGGAAAGGGTAGGCACAGGTGCAGGCCAAAGAACACGGACAATGTCCCCCGCCAACCTTTCCAATGAGATTTTATTAGTGCTCGCTTCCGGAAAGGAGATCGTTGGTATGTCCCCCACGCTGGCCTCCCCTGTGCAGACTCCCCACAGACAGAGGCGAGTCATTCTTCTGGGTAAGAACAGGACGTTCTAGGCTCAGGCTGGGCAGTGACTCAGCGTTATTCAGAACGGTGACACAGAGCCTGTGCACCCTTTCTCCTGAGGCATGCGAGGCCCCTTCCTCTCTGATGTTGCAACTGCAGAAGGCCGAGCCCGTAAAGAACAGATGAAAACGCACTGGGCTAAGAAGCCAGAGAGGCAGAGAGTAAGAAACTGCAAAGACTTTGGCACTAAACCCGCCTCCTGGGTGGAATGTGAGTGGTGGCACGTGGGCTCCCCCACATGGCCGAAGGTGGAACTTCACCTGCAGCTACCAGCATCCAAGCCTGAGCAGAGGAGTCCAGGAAAGGACCCCAGGGCGGTCCTCTTTTCTGCCAAGGGTAGCTCTCTCGGAATAGAGGTGTTCTGTCAGTCTGGGTCACTGGAGGCCAGAGTAAGCAGAATTTTAACAAGGGTGCCTTTCATACAGAGCCCCCAGCTCAGGCTACACTCTGTGCACGCATCTCTAGTGAAAGCAAGAATTCTTTTCCATGTGCTGCCTGGGAGAAAGTACAATCAATTAAAAGTAGACAAACAGATTTCCTGATGCCCCTCACCACAGGAAAACCCTTCTCTGGGAAAATTCTGAAAGACACGGACACTCTGTGACTGACACATAGGTAACTGTGAGGAGAGGCCATCGGAACCCTTCTGGGCCTCTCCTTGTTCACACGGCTAAGCAGGAGGCCGAAACAAAAACTGTATGTGCCCTGAAACGTTTGCTTTATGTTGTTGGATTTCTTTTAAAAAGTAAAAATTCCGAAGCCCGGGAGGAGGCTGAAGTTAGGAGCTGCCTATAGTGTTCCCAGTGGTACCAGGTTAGTCAATGAGAAAGGTGGAGATGCCTGGCAGGGGAGGGACCGCCGCCGGGCTTGAAGACCCTGAGAGGTAGTGTGAGGAGAGCTAGCTGCAGTCTGCCCTGGTGCTGGAAATTGGCCACATAAGCCCTAGAAAGAGGCTGTGAGCTAGAGTCACGCCCGACCCAGGAGCAGACAGAGCCCTCCTGTCTAGCTAGATCAGAGATGGCAGAAAACAGTTCTCAGTGGGAAACGGGAGCCCTGGTCTCTAGATTTGGGGGGGAACCTTTGACATGGCAGTGTCTATGTCTGTAGAGAGGGAGAGGCTGAGGGGTAACGGGGAATCCTGAGGACAGTGGATGTCTGGCCCTGAGATAGAAGCTGCCAGGAGGAGGGCCAGATCTCAGCTAGACACACAGAGGGATGGAGGGATACCAGAAGAGTCAGGGTACCTGGTGCGGTCTCAGGATCCTGCCTACTCTTCTGGCCTGGCTCAGAACAAGACATTCACCAGGAGTCTCTGCACCTTTCTCCCCACCAATGCTGGCCCTCTCCCCACAGAGACCAGTCCAACGGTCACGGGCCAGTCTTGACAGGCCACTTTGGTTCTTCAGCACGGAGCCTTTTCCCGGCCTTACTGTATGTTGTAGATGCTGCCAGAGACCTTAGTCTGTCTGCCGTCTGGGTTGTGAGGCCAGAGCTCTGCCTTGTTTCCAAGCTCAGGCACTGTGACTCCACAGAACCAGTAGGTCCAGAAAGCCGGCTCAGAGTTTTGCCCTCCCTTCTCTGGGGCTGACTCTGGTACCAGGCTCCACAGCTAAGGCACACTGGGCAGCTGAGAGAAAGGCTGAGAGTGACTAAGACCAGGATGTTCCTGTCATCCCAGAAAGGCCTCGTAATCCATGTACCAAATCAACTGTCCAGAAAGAGGGACCACACCAGAGATGGGCCACTTCTTGGGCTCGCGGCCCACGCGACTCACCAGCATGGTGATCTCACGTTTTGTCCTGCCCATGACGAGGACAGCTACCTTCTTGGCTCGGTTGATGAGGGGCAGGCTGAGGCTCATGCGCTGGTGTGGCCTGAATGGGCTCTCCGTCAGCACCACCAGCTGGTCACCATCCAGGCCCTTGGGTGACTGTGGGAACAGAGAAGCCGTGTGCCCATCGGTGCCCATGCCCAGGAGCACCAGGTCGAAGCTGCTGTTGGCCACCAGGGCTGAGATCTCACTGGCGTAGGTCTGGGCTCCCTGGTCCTCCTCGGCACAGAGCCGCTGGTGCAGGTGCACGGGCATGGGGTGGATGTTGTAGTATGGAACTCTGACGTGCTGGAGCAGGTGAGCCTGCAGGCCCTGGAAGTTGGAGTCTGGATCTGAGAGAGGGACACAGCGCTCATCCACCAGCCAGAGGTGTGTGTGGGCCCAGGGGAAGCCGTAATGCCCTGTGGCCAACTGCTGGAAGAGAGCTATGGGGCTCGAACCGCCTGACAGTGCCAGGTGGAACTTGCCAAAGTGCCGTACCGCCTGCACCGCGGTGGCTTCAATGTCACTGGCCAGCTTAGAGATCAGCTCCTCTGGCCAGGCAGTAATCAGTGGGCTCTCTCTATACTGGGCCCTGAGGACCTGGAAGTCACTGGACTTTGGGATGGACCCTAAGTCTGGGATCAGCACCTCTAGCTGCTGCTGGGAGAAGGTCAGCTGACCACCACTAAACTCAAAGTCTAGCAGCTGGCCATTCTCAGCTCCCCCTGGGTACGGGCGTGGAACCTCAAAGGCCAGGCTGTCCAGTAACGGGGTCCAGAAGACCCAGGAGGCCAAGAGGTTCTCTGTGGTGATGAAGGACTCCTTTCGGCAGTGGAAGATGTGAGACAGGAGGATGGAGTAGGCATCTTGCTTCTGCACAGGTCGATAGGCATAGTAATCAGACAGGGGACGACCGAAAAGACGGAGCCCGGGCCGGTCTTGCACCTCCTTCCAGCTCCGGGTGGGGAGAGAGGGCTTGAACAGGTTATGGCTGACCAGGATGGCAGGGTGGCCCAGGTCACCGTGCCCAATGTAGAAGACAATCTGCTGGGGCAGACACCGGCTCTGCTCTGACACCCAGTGGTGCTCGCTCTGGGTGCAGTACGCCCGATTCTTAAACAAGATTCGAACGTAGCCCACTCTCTCATCCAAGGCCTTACCAGACATCAGGATGAAGGGGACACCCTCCCAGCGCAGGTTGTCGATGTGGACAAGGACACCTGAGGTGGGGAAAGAGCAGACAGTGTCATCACAGCCTGAGGGTGGACTACACAGCCCGCCTTGCCCCTGGCGCTCCTGCCGAGCCTCCTGCAGGGCTGGAAACAGCTTGTGGGGCTAATTCTACAGCCATAAGACCCGCACTCTGAGGTCCCTCCAAGACCTGGTCCCTCTGGTCTAACTAGGTTTGGTGCTTGCCACGGAAAGTTCTCTGGTGGGACAGAAGGAGTGGGAAGCGTGTTGGGCTTCGATGGCTAAGGGCGGTGTCCTGAGGAAGGGCAGTTCTCTTGGTGTGAAGCCCCCAGGATGTCAAAACAAGAACAAGCAAGAGTGGAGGCCAGGGGAGTGGGGAGGGGACAAAGAGTCCGTGGGGTGAGAATAACATGGGCACTGTGTGCAGGCCACAGTCACAGGAGCCGTGACATACTACACACACAGCCAAGACTTTTCACTGGCCTCTGTGCCTTCACGTACAAGGACAATGACTGCATTGCCTTGTGGGTGGGTGCGGACCGTGGTGAGGCACACACACTGTCTACCACATCAAATGGGCTCTAAATGCAGGGTCTGTCTCACGGCCACGGTATCTGCCTGCTAAGAGCCAACCCATCTCCCCAAAGCCTTCCAGGACTTTCCAGGTAGCTCTAGCAAGTATCCGATGACCAGTGCGGTGTCTGTCCACAGGGACATTCCTTGGCTGTGGCTGGGTAGAACTTTGCGCCTCATTATGGAAGAGATAAACACAGCCCACGAAGGTGGCACCTGTCTGAGTCCCACAGGAGATTTTCTGGGACTGAACGGAGGCTGAAGTAGCTGACCTGCAACGCTAAGTTGGCAGCAGGCCTAGGAGGTGGTGATCATCAGGCACTGAAAAGAACTCTTGAGGCCCAGCTACCACACTTTCAAGGGCACTTGGTGGAACAGCTGCCTCCAGCTGGTGGTGGCCCCACAGGTGCCAGCTCTGGTGCCTACCTGCGAAGGTCGGTGTCAGGCTCTGGAAGTCGTCTGGCTTCTGCAGCTCTTGGCGCACTTGCCCACTATAGGCCTGGTACTGGCCCAGGACCGCACTGCTCTTCTGCAGCCCCCGCAGGGCCTGGAAGACCTGGAGCTTGTGCTGGAGCACGGCGGTGGAGCTGCTGATGTTGTGGGGTAGCTCCATGGCCACCAGGGTGAGGATCTCAGTCAGGTGGTTCTGCAGCGTGTCACGGATGACGCCATACTCTTCATAGAAACTGGCCCGACCTGAGTGACAGGAGGGCTGTCAGAGGGTTCCCCGCGAGGTTGGTGATACGCTACCCCATCATCGTCCAAGCTCCTCATTCCTCCATCCAAAGAACCCATGACAAGGTGTGCCACAGCGAGCCACAACATGAGACAGGAAGGGGACAGAGGGGACAACCGCCCTTCATCAAGAGCTATTCTAAGAGAAGGGGTCAGCCCACTGGGCCTTCCAGGAATGCACTTGGGAAGGTTCTAGTCTCGGGGCTAGGAAGAAACATCTCTGGATCCTGGCCAGCCTCCTCGCCCTGCCTTCCCTCCATGGGCACTGGCCAGCAGGAGAAACTACCCGATCAAGGTGAGAAGAGGGTAGGACAGCCCGGCGAGGACTGCATGCTGGCTCTGACAGCCACCTCCTAATGAGGGCTACTTTGTTGACTGGTTTGTATGCCTTACCAGTAAAGACAGCTGAAAACGCCACCCCATGACCCAGTGCAAGAGTACACTTAGCTGAGGTACAACAAAATGGAAAGGAGACGAAGAGGAAAGGAAATGAAGGAAAACCTGCAAGATGTGCCAGAGGGTCGTGCAAGGCTCCTCCGAGACCAAAGGCATTTCAGATGAAGAGACCCAGGGTAGGAGAGACAGAGCCTGCTGGGGCTGGGCAGGGAGGCAAGAGGAGATGCTGGAGGGGCTGGCATCCTGTGGGATGAGGTGCCCGGGCTCCAAGGGAAGCCCCTGGATGTTCTCAGAGCAGCAGGCCGAGCGGCACTGAGAGCAGGATCCTGGCCTGCTGGGTGGTGAGGCTGTAGAGATGGCCAGGCCCCCGCTAGAGCAACGGCTGAGGCGCTAGGGTCTTTTCAGTTGACTGGACTTGCCAACAGAAGAGGAGAGGACGGGGAAAGAAAAGGAGGGAGCAGAGGCAGACTCTGAAATCGGTCGGAGCAACAGGGCAGCCATGGCTAACTGTGTATCTAAGGTGTTGCCACCCTGATACACTAGACAGCAGAAGGAACGGATGCACACACCTCACACGGAGACAGCATTGTTTGATCAAGTAGGAACCTACTTGGAGAGGACGTGGGGGCTGAGAGATGGGTCCGGAGTTCAGAGCACTTGCTGCTCCTACAGAAGATCAGATCCGATTCCCGACACCTACATCAGTCAACTCACAACTGCTGGAAGTTCCAGCTCCCGGGCATCTGACACCCTCTTCTGAACTCTGAGGGTACCAACACACACATGGGAGTTCACACACATGTGAGTTCACACACACACACACAAAGAGAAGGGAATTAATAATGAAGAAAGAGGCTCTGAATTGGCACCCATGGACAGAATTGAAATAAGTAACCATCACTGAGATTAGCAGTTCAACAGAGAGTAGTTAGAGATTAGAAGGAGCTGGGAGAGGCAGAATGGGAAAGAGACCTGAAGTTTGCAAAGGGAGGCAGGATGGAGAGGAGAAAAGGCTGGGGTGGGGCTTAGCAGTGGAGCCTTGCCTGCCCCTGGGCTCTAACTTCAGCAGCAGCAGCAGCAGCAGCGTGCGCGCACACACACACACATACACACACACACACACACACACACACACACACACACAGAGATGTACAACGTGGGGCTCCTCACTGAGATCTGGCAGTGCATTGTTCAAGGAGATGGACACACATAATAACAGTAATGAGAGTCGATTGCTGGCTGAGACCAGGAGATGACTCAGTCAGCAACTCGCTGGTCATGCGCATCCCCCACACCCGTGTCAAAAGCTGGCCGTGGTGGTGCCAGTCTGGAACTCCAGCACCGAGGACAGCACTCCAGCCCCAGGAAGATGGCTGGCCAAACGGAGACCCTAACTCAAGACAACATGGACGATGCTCGAGGAAGACACCTGACTCCCCACAAATACACACACATACACGCCTGTGCACAACACATGTGTGCACACAAAAGTGTACAGACATACAAAGAAGTAAGCCCATTCAAACTTGGGAACAACAGAGAACAGGAAATAGAATAGACGCCAAGGAGACCCACACAGGAGATGCTAAAGCACTTTTAAATCCCTGGTGGGAGGCTGGGATCCCCTGCAGGGATAAGCCTGTGGGGAAAAGACCTGACAACTTGGGTTCAGTCTGCAGGTCCCATAACATGGAAGGAGGAACCGGTTACCACAAGTTATCATCTGATGCCACATGGGCCCCATGGCATGCACACAGCCATGCAGACACACAATAAATAAGTAAATAAGTAAATAAATAAATAGATGTTCTAGAAGTTTTTTTAAGAACTGAACTTGTAAGAGCTCAGGTGGGGTGCACTGGTAGAATGTTTATTTATCATGCTTAAGGCTCTGGGCTCATTCCCAGGAGGGAAAAATAAAAATTTAAATAAAAACAGTTTGTATCTCTTATTGCACAGTTAATTTATCTTGCATGTGTTTCCTCAGCATTATTTTACCAGGAATCTAATTACTGTTTAATCCCAAACAGATAAACGAGGGGTGATCCCAGCTTAGACTCGTGAGCTAGCATGTTTGTTCTGGGCAGGCATTGTGAGTCTTCAGAACCTGCCTTGCTGGACAGACATGGTGGCTATCTGGAAATAAGGAAAATTTTAAAGGCAGTGCGGGGTGGGGAGCTGGAGAGGTGGGTCAGTGGTTAAGAGCATTTGCCACCCTTCCAGAAGATCCGAGTTCAGTTCCCATCCCCTCAACTACCTGTAACTCCAGCTCCAGGGGATCTGAAGCCCTCATCTGGCCACTGCACCCACATATACAAACACACGCATACAATAAAACTAAAATTGAAGTAGGACCAGGCATGTGATACGTGTGTTTAATCCCGGTACTTGGGAGGCAGGGGCAGGTAGATCTCTGTATGTACAATGCCAGTCCGGTCTACAGGGAAAGTTTCAGAGCAGCAAGAGCTACACAGTGAGACTCTGTCTCAGAAAAAAAATGTGTGTGTGTGTGTGTGTGTGTGTACGGCATATGTGATGGTTTGTATATGCTTGGCCCAGGGAGTGGCACTATTAGGAGGTGTAGCCTTGTTGGAGTGGGCGTGGCCTTGTTGCGGTGGGTGTGGCCTTGGAGTGGGTGTGTCACTGTGGTCCTGGGCTTTAAGACCCTCCTCCTAGCTGCCTGGAAGCCAGTATTCGGCTAGCAGCCTTCAGATGAAGATGCAGAACTCTCAGCTCCTCCTGCACCATGCCTGCCTCAACGCTTCCATGTTCCTGCCTTGATGACAATGGACTGAACCTCTGAACCTGTAAGCCAGCCCCAGTTAAACCTTGTCCTTATAAGAGTTGCCTTGGTCATGGTGTCTGTTCACAGCAGTAAAACCCTAACTAAAACAGTGCGCGCACGCACGCGTGCACACACACACATATTTGGCATACACACACACACACACACATATATACATATATATGGTAGCTGTAGGGAAGCTGGAGCTGGCTCAGCATTTGTTACCCTTACAGAGATGAGGACCAGGGTTCTGTTCCCAACACTCACATGGTGGCTCACAACCATCTGTAACTCCAGGTCCAGGAGGTGAGACACCGTCTTCTGACTCCCATGGGCACCAGGCACTCATGTGGTACGCAGACATACATTCAAGCAAGACACCCATACACATAAATAAAAATAAATACTTCGTTTTAGGAGCAGTTGGCATTTCATGAGGAAATTGCGAGGACACCTTGATGGTGTCCATCTGAAATCCGATTCAGAGGAGACTTCATGGGACACGAGGTGAGTCCCCAAAAGGTCACTGGAGGCACGAGGTGAGGCAACACGGCCTTCTCCAAGCCCGAAACTCGAACATGGCTAATTATAACTTCAGGAAGAAGCTGGCTGCTGGCTCAGCCTGGTGCCCTGGACGGCAAAGGGATGCTCAAATGTGAAAACCCATACTGGATAAAAATCAATGGGTTAGAGCAGATTTAAGCAAAGAGAGGACAATTAGGGTTTAGGAACAGATGAATTTTTGATGGAGAGAGGGCACCAGAGTCCTTAAAAGCCCGCTACCTGCTTACTATTCATTAATTTCCTAAATCCCCGAGTGGCCCTCTTCCTATTTTTATCCACCCACTCCTTCATTCTGGGGAGATTGCATGCCTGGGGGTTACTACCTGCTGACTAGAGGAGTGCTTCCTTTACTCCTTCATTTCAAGCGCTGGGAGTGTGCCTGTATTTAGCACAGCCCGTGGATTTATGAGTTTTGCTCCCGGTCTATGAAGAACAAGGGCTGCAGCCCGGGCCACACATGAAGGAGAAAAGAGGCTGTGCACGGGGCTCAGCAGTGAGCGGCGGAGTGGGCGGGGCCAGAGGCTGAGCAGCTGAGTGAGCAGGCGGGGTCAGAGGCTGAGCAGCTGAGTGGGCGGGGTCAGAGGCTGAGCGGCAGAGTGGGCGGGATCAGAGGCTGAGCGGCGGAATGGGCGGGGCCAGAGGCTGAGCAGCTGAGTGAGTGGGCGGGGTCAGAGGCTGAGCAGCTGAGAGTGTGGGCGGGGTCAGAGGCTGAGCGGCTGAGTGGGCGGGGTCAGAGGCTGAGGCGCAGAGCACTGAGTGTGCTGACTTAGTCCAAGACCTATCAGCTGTCGGAACTGATTTGTTTTTCCGAAAGGGAATCTCTGCTGGCTTTGCACATCCTTTACTAGGTTAAAGGTTGCAAGCTAAATTTCAGAGTGTAGAAAAGAGGAAGTGCAAGCAGTTTGGACAGCTAGAAGAAAGGCCCCGTGAACTCAACTTCTCCTAGCTGCGCGAGTCCAGGGGTGGACCTTGGTTTTGCCCTCTGCTATCCTGTTTATCAAAGGGGCGGAAAGATGGCTTGGAACTGCTTGTCATCTTTGGCCAGTGACTCCACTGTAGAAATATACAAGAGGGGGAAAAGTTAATGTTCATGAATGTTCTAGAAGTAGATATTGCAAAAGCACTAAAACACACTGAGTCACGAACTTTAAATGATAAATTCTACAGAATGTGGATTTGATCTCAAAAAAAAGTAGTAGTACTTAAAATAGCAAAAACTGGAAACAGCCAAAATGCCTAGTTATAGAATTATACTGCATATTCTGTGATATAAATAGAACTGAACAAAAATATAGATCTGTTAAAAATATATTATGCAGATTGTCAATACATGGGGATATGGATGGGAGGTTTAAGAAAGCAGGAAGAGTATTATAGACCAATTACAGACCACACACTAAGCCAACATTGGTTGGAACAGGCATTTTAAGATCATCCTCTCCTCGTGAACTTGGAGGCAATCTCTATTTGTTGAGTACAACCACAGGCATTATCTAATTTAACATAGATAATCACCCAGAGAACAGCTAGGACGGCTTTTACACTTTACAAGTCGAACCGAGGGTCACATCTCCTGAACTGAACCAGTAACCAACTCCCACCCACACTTCTGTGCTATGGGAGAACTAGGTTCCCCAGAAAAAAAAATAGATATTTTACCAAAACAAAGAGGAGAAAACAACCAAAAGTTAGCCGCAGTTCCTACCAAAGTCTTCTGGGGTCACTAAAAATAAGGAAGGTGAGAACCAAGGAGAGACACTGACTTTCTCTCTCTCTCTCTCTCTCTCTCTCTCTCTCTCTCTCTCTCTCTCTCTCTGGCTCTGGGCATGGAGCTGCAGCTACCCCAGCTCAATCTGCAGACAGCACAGCAGATGGTTTGGAAGGGATCCTGCTCTGCTAAGCAAGTGCCCAGCAACCTTATGTCACATGGGTAGAAGGAAGGCAGGCCAGCTGGTGTCACCTGGGAGGAACCTGGCTGTTTGGGTCCCTCCATGAGAGGCACTGGGCAGCCATCCTAACCCCTAGTGGTGAGCATGTATCACATGCCTTTCCCAATGCCTGGACACTCCCCAGCAGGGGCAGCCTCAGGGAGAACCCCCCCCCACACACACACACACACACTTCCCTACTCCCACTTTCCAAACAGTTTTCTGTGCAGATGAACTGAATTGGTAAAGAGAGTGCCCCGAGTACAAGGTAATGAGGGAAGCCAACTCTGGAGAGCCTGGGCATGGAGAAGCTGAGGAACACAAGGATAAAAGCTCGGGTTCGAACCCCAGAACATAGACTCCTGAACATGTGTCCTTAAAGACCCGATTTCTCTGTCTGCGCAGTCATTTGAACTCATTACTTCAATGCAGCAAGTGACCAAGGTCACTTTCTTAGCCCACGCTGCTGCGTCTGAAGACCCCACTGAGGGACCTCGGGTCTCCTGTGGGGAGAACCCAGGTCAGGCAGGGGAGGATTGCTGCTGGCCTGAAGGATGGCTTCTTCCTTCCTCCTCCAGTGTGTCCCCAGCCTCTGCAGCGAGCTGCTCGGAGCCAAAGGCTGCGGCAGAAGCAGGAGCCGTGGAGGGGAGGGAGCTGGAGAAACTGCTGCCAGCCAGGTGGATGGGGTTGGGCGAGAAAGAGCCAACAGACCTTGCAGTTCACAAGTCCCTTTCCCATGGCTAACACAAAGCAGGGGCAGGGGCGGGGCGGGGCGGGGCGGGGGGCGGGGCAGAGGCGGGCGGGGGCAGGGAATGACAGGCTCAGATAGCTCCCCTGCCTCTCTAGAATGCAGGGTACAGTTTAAAACCCCCAGCATCTACCCCACTAGGTAGAAGTAGAGGGAGAGTTGGTTGGGGGGTGGGGGGAGGGAGAGGAAACAGCTTGTGACCTTGGTCTTCTCCCTTAAAATTCAGACTGCAGGGCTCAGAATCCAGCCTTGGAAACATTCAGTCCAGGCTGAGGCCAACAGGAGTGGCCCTCATCCACCATCACCCAGATGTTGGCACTTGGGCAGAACTACTGCTCCTGTCAGGTAGGTGGGAGGAGACTGGGCCTGGAGCTTCTTGTTGACTCCTCAGGATGCCAACAAGACTCATGTGTGCTCCATCTGTTGCCAACATGGCCTGCCACAGAAGCCCTCCTACTGGGATTGAGGGTCTGTTGGCACAGTTTCCCATCACTGGCGGCTCAGGACCAGCGCCTAGACTAGAGAGACCCAAACCACGGCAGAGCAGCAGTTCTGCGGGGCAGCTGCAATAAAAGCAAACATTAGGAAAGGGGAGCGACAGTTTGTGTCTGTGACCCCAGCACTTGGGAGTCAGGAGGATTTCTGTGAGTTCAAGGCCAGCCTGAGCTATAGTACAAGACGGAGGCCAACCTAGGCTACACTGTGAGACACTGTCTCAAACAAAACAAAATGAAACAAACAAGTGTAAGTGAAAGAAAGCCCAGATGGTGGGCCAGCCCCTCAAAACAGCCTTGTGACGGGATCTCTCTCTCTCTCTTTCTCTCTCTCTCTCTCTCTCTCTCTCTCTCTCTCTCTCTCTCTCTCTCTCTCTCTCTCTCTCTCGACCTGGGTGGGAGGGTACCATGCTGGAGAGGCAGGAGCGGTCAAACTACTTGCTACAGGAGCCTTGAACCCAGTCCCTGACCTGTCTCTGGGCACAGCCACCCTGGTAGCAACTGCTGTTCAGATGCACGCTCTCACCGCTACAGGCGGGCCTCACCACGTCCACCTGCCCAGGTGTCTGTCAGTCTGTCTGTCTGTCTGCCAGCTTCCACTCTGTAACTTCCAAAGGCACCTTTGCAGTGCTATAGTCTGCCTGGTCCACAGTCTCTACAGAAACCTTGCAAAAAATCCACAGAGGGTATGCAATACATGAAAATGAAGGACATGGCGGGAGAGAGGCAGACTGTAGAGGCGAGAGGATCACAGATAACTGCACACACGTGGGACTAAGCCGTGCCCCGTGGTGAGCACAGGGAAGAACCCCAGAGAGAGGGAGCGAGACCCTGTCTCCCTGCCTTGGCAGGAACAGACCAAGTCCGGACAGCAGAAAGAAGTGTAGACACCACTGCTGGTTGGCTCGGGAGTGGCCACTGTACCACCCACCGGATCCAAGTTCTCAGTGCCAGCTCTGCTGCTGAAGCAAGCACAAGGTCCAGCACACACTCTCCTTGGACGTCAGGCACCTGAGAGGGTTCCAAAGACTTCCTGAGACCCGTGTAAAGTCATGAGAAGGGGCTGTACCTGTTTTCTGCCGTGGATCCTGGAGGGCAGAGATCAGTACCTTCTGATGAGGAGATGCCGGCCAAGCCCCGCCTGGCCTCCTGCCCCTCACTCCACACCTGCTTTCCAGTTTGCCTGTGGCCTCTACACTGGAGTTTCTCACCCCAACCCTGGCCTGGGTCTCATACTCTCTGAGATCCTTCCACCCTGCTCAGAGCTTCAGTGCGAAGTACACACACCCAGAGAAAGGAGAGAGCCAGGGGGAAGAGAAAGACCAAGCATAAAGTACAGGTGGGGGAGAGGAAGAACAGGCATCCACTGTTGGTCCAGAAGCCTGGAGGGCTCTGGGGTAGAAAGGGGGGTGGCCTCTGGGGACTCCTGCCGCTGCGGAAGGCAGGCGCGCGTCTGTGTGGGACGGTGGCGCTGGGCAGGGGTGCCAAGCGTGAGAGGCGAGGCCGCTGCAGCCAACGACCCTGGCCACAGTACCACACTGATTCTTCTAGAGAAGGCCAGTAATTGTCCCCACTTAATATGGCTACTGGGAACATAATAACAGTTAGCTTCTTAAATTATTACTATATAATGGTGGTGGTGGCGAAAGAGCCAATGTTGTAAATGCGGCGATCGACATTGTAATAACAGGGGCCTGAGAGATGGCTCAGGGGTTATAGCGCTGACTGCTCTGCAGAGCATCCGCATCTAATTCCCAGCACCCACAGGGTGACTCACACTGTGCAGCTCCAGTCCCAGCAGAGCCAGTGTTCTCTTCTGACCTCCTGGGGTACTAGGTGGGCACCTGGTATACATATACTTTCAGGCAAAACACTACCACACATAAAACAATGAGATAAATCTTTAAAAAAATAGTTTTAATGTGATAACAGGACCAGAAACATGGTCTAGTGAGTAGATGTGTTACCACCGAGCCTGATGATCTGAGATCAATAGCCAGGAGCCACATGCTAGGAAAGAACTAACTCCAAAGATTGTCCTCTAACCACCAGAAGATCACATGACACGTGTACACACGCACACACACACATGCACACACACATGTACACACATGCACACGCGCACACACACGTATAAACATTTTGAACTAACACGGCACAACGCCAAAGGAACCTTATCTGTCATCACCTGAAAAACTGAAAAACCTACTCCTGCCTGACATGGAAAAGTGACACGCTGGAGACACCAAGCTAGAGGCAGAGACGAGCTCAATACTCTGCCTCCCAACCCTGGACTGATACCATTTGTACAGTACTTTGGAAGATAGGCGCCCTCTGAGTACCTATAATCACAGGGGAGGGAGAGAGAGAGAGAGAGAGAGAGAGAGAGAGATGGGGAAGCCAGCGCAGGCCAGGAACAGCTCCATAGAGAGCAAGGGAAGTCTGTGGTTTCAGGAGGGAGTGACCTGTGAAGGCCTCCCAGAGAAGCAGCAAGGACGCTAGAGATCACCTGAGAGATAGGAGGGAATAGGAAAGCCGCCATCTCCCGGGTAGCAACATCACCCACATAAGCACAAATCCTCACAGCTGCAATGGTCACCATTACACTAGAGTCCAGTACTAGGGACATAGAGGCAGGAGGATTAGAAGTTCAAGGTCATCCCTGGCTATGTAGCGATTTTGAGTCCAGCTTGGGCTATATGAGAACCTATCTCAAAAATACATACACACACATACACACATGCACACTCAGATGCACTGAAACATGCCTGGGGTAACCTCCAGCACTACTTGTCAGTTGTTTCAAACGTCTCCATCAGGTGCATGTCTCTGAACCAAATGCCCCCTGTGGCGTCAATGACAACTTGGGCTTTGCCACTAGGCACCCTGCAGATTGGCCCAGTAAAAAGTGCAGCACACAGTAGGGAGACCCGGAAGGAGGTCACATACTAACAGAAACCTCCCTCCAAGCTGAGCTTGCCATGGTGCAGAGGCCTGGCTGATACTGCAGACTGCAGCGTCTGGAGTGCCACCAAACACCCGGCAGGCAAAGCTAAGGAGTGCCGGAACTCTCACGCACCTTCCGCATCTATGGTCTCCTTCAAGATGATCTCCACCCGCTCCACATGGTGCCTGTTCCAGAGGCCATCCAAGGCCTTGCGGTTCTGATCTCGGAAGGGCAGGATCTGAGCCACCGCCTGTCAGGGAGGAAGACTGGTCATCCCGGGTTCTTTTGGAGAAAGGAAGAGAGCCCTTGAGCGCCAGACCTCTCCACTTAAAGGGGAGAACACTCTGAGGACAATGGCTCCTAGACCTCAGGTCTCACAACTCAGTGAGATACTCTAGACAAAATGAGCTAAACGGTTTCCGGCCAAGAAAGAATATGTTTTAAATTGACTATTTTCCTGTGGCTATAACTCAGTGTAGGGTAATTGCCTCACATGTGTGAGACCCTAGGTTTAATCGGCAGTACGATGAAAAAAGAAAAAGAAGAAGAAATCCCTATCTTTTAAGACTATTGACTTTTAATAAGATAGTTTAGTGACAAAATGGTAACATAAAAAACTTCAAACTGTATGCATTTAATATTGTTCCTTTTTATTTCCAGGCCAATAGACCCTTAGCAAGGCTGGTCCTAGTCTTGAGATGATAACCATGACAAATGCAAAGGGCTGGATGGAAAGTCAAACACCTGTCCAGGTAGTCAACTCCCTGCCCAGTCCGAGGCCTGGCTCAGTAGTCTGGGTACCAAGCATTAGGTACGGTGCACTCTCTGCTGCAGGTACTGGTTCTGATGAGGCCAGAGTGCACAGCCCTGAGGCCGTGCACTTCCAGGAAATTGTCCCAAGCCCCTGTGTCCTAGGCTTTGGTGGAACACTGCTTCCCTTATCCAGTACTGAGCTGTTATCGGCCTTTTGCCTCAAGACAGAATTCAAGATGAAAAAAATCTTTTTATTTTAAAAGGGCGGATGGGGGATGGAGAGATGGCTCAGCGGTTAAGAGCACTGTCTGCTCCTCCGAAGGTTCTGAGTTCAAATCCCAGCAACCACATGGTGGCTCACAACCATCCGTAATGAGATCTGACGCCCTCTTCTGGAGTGTCTGAGGACAGCTACAGTGTACTTACATATAGTTAATAAATTTTCAATAATTTTTAATAGTTCATAAATTTTTGATGAAATTTAAAAAGAAAAAAAGGGCAGATGGATGAGGGATTTAAAAAGCTAATTCCAAAGCTGGGCGGTGGTGGCGCATGCCTTTAATCCCAGAACTTGGGAGGCAGAGGCAGGCAGATTTCTGAGTTCGAGGCCAGCCTGGTCTACAAAGTGAGTTCCAGGACAGCCAGGGCTACACAGAGAAACCCTGTCTCGAAAAACCAAAAAAAAAAAAAAAAGCTAATTCCAGTTCCCACAAATGAAAGTCAGATCCAGACATCAGAGTCCCTGGACCACTTCTGTGGAGAAAGCAGGTCAACATGGGGGAACTGGAGCATATACCCTCTCTGGGAAGCCCAGACGAGGATATAGAGACTGGTCCTGCCTGCTACTCCACCGGTTTCCCCAACTTCCAGGAAGACCATGGAGGCTGAGGGCTCCTAACACTCTCCATCTCCATTCTACCTTTGGCAGAGAGCTCCTCGTGAACACCGCCTAGCACGGCCATACCAGGCCCCAAGCCGCCGCTCACCTGCTTGCCCAGGTAATGATCTACACGGTACATCTCCTCTTCCTGGAAAAAGCTTCCAAGTTCTGAAGCCAGCTGCCGGGCTGAGAGGTGGTCATGGCCAAAGGGTTTCTCGAGAACGACCCGTAGCCAGGCACCTGGGTGTGGTCGGCAGCTGCTGTTGATGTTACGGGCAATGTCTGCGTAGGCAAAGGGCGGCACAGAGAAGTAGAAGATCCTGCCTGCCTCCCAGAGGCCATCCTGCCGGACTTGGGTCTCGATGTCCTTGTTGAGGGTCTGATAGTCCTCCGCTGTCTTGAGCTGGCGGTACTTGCTCAGCTGTAGAAACTGACCTTTGAGCTCATCACAGCGACTGGGTACCAAGTCCTTGGGGCAGGAGAGGGATTCCAAAGCCTTGTCCATGAACTTCTGGCCTTGCTCAGGGGGTGTCAGGGCAGCCCCGTGGAAGGTGAAGCTGTGACCCTTCCCAGCTTCATCCAGGTACAGTTGAAAGAGTCCCTGCCACAGGTACTTTTTAGCTAGGTCCCCGGTTGCCCCCAGCAGGACAATGGAAACATGTCCCTTGAACTCCTGGGCCTGCAGGCAGCCCAGAAGGGCCAAGCACATTGCCGCTGCGAGCATCTTCCAGATGCCTGTGTGCCTGGGAATAGCAGACAAGGAACAAGGAAGGATCAGACACGGTTCAGGAGGTTATGCTGAAGAAGGAACACGGCTAGGACATCAAACATTTCCTGTCTGGCAAGAAATGGCCACTTGTTACTCAGGGAACCGTTATAAGCCCTCCCTCCTGAGCAGTCTGCATTCTATGCAAAAAAAAAAAAAGTATGTCGGGAGCTTGCTCTGCAAACAGGAAATGTACCCAGGAAAGTCCTAGGCCACTGAGTGGAACCACGCATTCTGCTGCTCAGAGCATCGGAGAATGGCGTGAATCACCAGAGAGGTCCATGGTGGTGATGGAGAGTCTTCACAACCACCGCTAGTCTCAGCCGTGGGCACAGGCTAACAGACAGCAGGAGAACCCTCGCCCAGGAACAGGAGCGGGTACCCTTCCAGCCAACGGCTGCAGCATGAGAGGACATGACCGTCTCCTCTCACACATCACTCAGCTTTTGCCCATGTCTGCTGGACACCAGGCAAAAGTCACAACTAATAGTGGCTCTGGGACAGCACCTAAAACCTGACTGTGGAGGCCAGTGAGATTGTTCAGTATGAAAGCACAGCTGTCCCAATCCAATGATCCGAGTATTCTTGAGATTCCTGGGACCCACCTGGTGGAAGGAGAGAACTAAATCCTACAATCTGTCCTCAACCTCCTCCATGTATACGTGAACGCACATATGCACACACACACACACACACACACACACACACACAGATGAATGTAAGAGGAAAAGAACAGACTTCGAGGCTGGGATGTGACTCAACAGGAAACTGGTCAGTATGTACAAGGGTACTGGGACGCTCTCCCAATACAGTAAGAAAAGAAGAAGAAAACACTGTGTGGTGCACAACAGTAATCCTAGCACGTGGGAGGCTAAAGCAGAAGGACAGGCACAAGTTCAAGGCCAGCCTGGCCACAGAGTTAATTTAAGGCCAGTAAGGACTACATAGCAAGGCTTTGTCTCAGAAACTAAGCAACAGGGTCTGGGGAGACGGCTCAGTAGTTAAATCACTGACTGCTCTTACAGGGGGTCTAAGTTCTGGACTCAGTACCCACATGGTGGCTCATAACCATCTGTAACTTCAGTTCCCGTGGATCTGATGGCCTCTTCTGCCCTCCAAGGGAAAAAAAATACATACATGCAAAAAAAAAATCATAAAGATACATAAATCCTTTTAAAACAAGAAACAAGTCCAGTGTGGCGGGGCATGCCTTTGATCCCAGCGTTCCAGAGGCAGAGGCAGGCAGATCTCTGAGTTCGAGCCCAGTCTGGTCTACAGAGCAGGAGTTCCAGGACAGCCAGAAAGAAACCCTATCTGAAACACCCCCTCAACACAAACAACAACAAACAAACAAACAAAAGACCATGTAGCCTTGTGCCTGAGTGTGAATCCCAGAGCAGCTCCTTAATAACCCGACAATTATTTAACCTGGCTACACCCCAGTTTCCTATAAAACAGTACTGTCGTGGTACCTCCATCCCAGGCACTACAAGAATAAAATTCAGCTGGCAAACGGCATTCCAAACTCCTGATCCTGTCCTGGGAGCCAGGGCTCGGGATGTGCTGGTACAGGGGGAAGTTGGGGAGCCTCACAGGGGCGTCAGGTGGGGGAGCCCAAGGCCACCTCTCTGAGGACAAGGAGGATGGGTGGCACCCGGCCCACACTGCCTTCTGACCCTCTACTTAACACTATTTTTCTTGAACAGAGTGTGTGTTCCGGACCTAGTGCCCAAGTAAACCAGTCTTCTCTCTTACATTCCCAGAATTCCTGAAGCAAACAACATTGGGTATTTCAACAGAGCTGTGTACAATCTGATTACTAAACACCTGAGTGACTACTCTTTCTAATATTGGTATTGGTGTGGGTGGCATACACATTACTTGTTTTTAGGATGATCCTGGGTTGTCTTTTTTTTTTAGATTTATTTATTTATTCTTCATTAAAGAATAAAAGAATAATAATCATTACAAGAATAAAACCAAACACTGTCTGATCTCACCCAGTTTAACTACAATCCCCTTCACAAAGGCTGAGGTGCTGTGGAATGAAGCTTCCATAGCGACAGAGTGGCAAGTCGGGCCCTTGTGTAGCCTTACTGACCTTCTTTAGGAGAACACGTCCTCCCAGGCAAGAGGCCTGGGTGGATTACATGAGCACCTGAGTATTTACTATGTCACCTTCTGTTCTGTCACAGGGCCAAGTGTGGTGCTTATGTCACCGAAGCCCTCCAGGTCCCCACTGAGCCTGGGCTTTGGAAAAAGGCAGAAGGAAGTGAAGACGGGAGGAACCACAGCTACAGGAAGTATCCGGAAAATGGGGTTCCGTCTGGAGCTGGAAAGGTGAAGAGGCCACTGCAGAACTGGGTAAGCACCCTCCGTAAACCAGCACGAACAGAATAAATACGGCCAAACAGATGGGAAAGAACTAGGGTCCAGAGAGATCATCGAACATACAGAAGGCGCCATGGATCTGGCCAGCACTCTTCAGTTGGGATTTAATTTGCCTCTATTGATGACTGTTGTTATGATTTTACTCTGGAGCCCAGGGCTGGCCTTACACTCATGGCAATCCTCCTGTCTCAGACTCTGAAGTGCTGGGATTGCATGTGTGAGCCATGCACCTGCTTTTACCTGGTCCTAGTCTTCCTTCCCCATCTCTCTGGGGAACCTCCGCCCCTCCCCAGATGGTTCCAGTGACACCCAAGTAAGACAAAGGCCCAATAATAGTGTCTGTGGCACATCCACAAGATGAATGGCCCATTCATCCAAAGGACCCGAGAGGGCCCAGCCTTCCTCGCCTGCAGTCCCCACATCTCTACCCAGTCCCAAACACACGGACGGGACCACATCGCGATTTCCTCTGCTTCCCGATTCCTGTCCTTGGCACCTGAGCCTTTCTTTCTCAGCTGGCATCAGCCTCTGCCCCGGGGGAAGGAGAAGCTGCAAGGTCAGTGCGGGAGAAATCCGAAGCCCAGAGAACAGCCTGGAGAAGGAGGTGGCGTCAGCTGGCAAACGGCATTCCGAACTCCTGATCCTGTCCTGGGAGCCAGGGCTCGGGATGTGCTGGTACAGGGGGAAGTTGGGGAGCCTCACAGGGCGCGTCAGGTGGGGGAGCCCAAGGCCACCTCTCTGAGGACAAGGAGGATGGGTGGCACCCGGCCCACACTGCCTTCTGACCCTCTACTTAACACTATTTTTCTTGAACAGAGTGTGTGTTCCAGACCTAGTCCCCAAGTAAACCAGTCTTCTCTCTTACATTCCCAGAATTCCTGAAGCAAACAACATTGAATATTTCAACAGAGCTGTGTACAATCTGATTACTAAACACCTGAGTGACTACTCTTTCTAATATTGGTATTGGTGTGGGTGGCATACACATTACTTGTTTTTAGGATGATCCTTGTTTTGTTTTTTTAGATTTATTTATTTATTATATGTGAGTACACTGTAGCTATCTTCAGACACAACAGAAGAGGGCATCAGATCTCTTTATGGATGGTTGTGAGCTACCATGTGGTTGCTGGGTTGCTGGGATTTGAACTCAGGACCCTCGGAAGAGCAGTCAGTGCTCTTAGCTAGTAAACTGCACTGTGTGTTTAAGTTTCCTGGGGGAACTTTTTAAAAGGGCGGATTCTGATGGAGAAGATGAGGGAGAGGCCTAAGGAACTGGTGACGCCTGGGTCCCAGGAGCATTCCTGGGTCTCAGGAACTTTGAGCAGCAAGGTTCCCAAACACTGAGAACAGAGGACCTCAGCGTCAACGCAGACATGCCTGGGGCTGGAGAGATGGCTCAGTGGCTAAACATCCTAGCTGCTCCCAGAGGTAGATTCCCAGCACCCACAGGGCAGTTCCCAACTGTGTGTAACCCCAGTCCCAGAGGTGGGGTGGGCTCAGTGTCTTCTTGTGGCCTCCACAGACAGCCAGCATGCACACAGTGCACGTGAAACACCCATGCTCACAGAAGGAGAAAACGAAAAGCACATGCCAGGCTGTCCACCTCATCGCCAAGTCAGCACAGTCCTGCTTGAGCCGGTCCTCAGGTGCGTTAGGTCACCCATCTCCTTCTCAGAAATGGCTTCAGATGAGAAGCCCTGCGTTGACGGTGGCAGCGGGCATGACCTGGGGGATGGAGCTATATACTTCTCACCCCACTGGCTCTGACATGATTCTCATAACACAGCTGAGGGGTCCCAGCAGGAAAGGATCAGGAAGTCATGGAGCTCAAGTTACCACGCTAACCCTTGTCCCCAGTGCTGGGCTCAGCACTCCTAGTACAAGAAACGACATAATCTGCAAAACATGGCTGAAGCCAAGCACGGTGGTTCGTGCCTGTGATCCTGGCACTCGAGAGGTTGAGGCAGGAGGGTCGCAAGCTCGAGGCCAGCATGAGCCTCAAACGGAGGTCAGTCTGGACAATTTAGAGAGACCCTGTTTCAAAATGAGGAGCGAGAGAAGGGCTAAAGATTCCAACCCGAGGCAGAGTGCATATCTATCCTGAGCAAGGCCCCGGGCCAAGTTCTAGAGAGTGCTACATTAGAAATAGCCACGCAGACTGACCACAGACTCTGACCAAGGAGGGGAGGACCACAAAGACTAACAGGTGAGGTATGTGACCCAAGTCAGAGCAAACAAAACAAACTCCCTATGACAGCACATGCCTGTCATCCCAGCAGGCAGAAGGCTCAGGCAGGGGGATTACTGAAATTTCAGGCCTAGCCTGGGCTACAAGGTAAGACTGTCTCCCAAATCAAAAACAAATAAGAAAATGCACTCTCCCTCCCTCCCATCTCCTTGCCCCCTCCCCCCTCTCCTTACTCTCTTCTCTCCACATTCTCTCTCCACCCTCTTTCTCTCTCCTCCTACCCCTCCTCCCTGTCCACTTCCCCTCACCTCCCCCAGGTGAATGAGATGGTTCAGTGGGTAATGATACTTGCTAACCAAGAAGCATGACCTCCCAAGTTCAATCCCTGAGCTGACTTGATAGAAGGAGAAACCTGACTCCCTGGGTTTGTGCTCTGACCTACATGGACACGCCTTGGCAAGTGAATGGTGTGCACACATGTAACATGCACTAAATAAAATGAGACTTTAGAAAGGGAACACTAGACAAATGTTGACTAATGAGATTACTTAAACAATCCAGGTATCGTGATGATGTGCCGGGAAGCCAGTGCCTGGGAGGTGAAATCGGGGAGGTCAGAAATCCAAGTCAGAGCCGGGCAGTGGTGGCACACGCCTTTAATCCCAGCACTTGGGAGGCAGAGGCAGGCGGATTTCTGAGTTTGAGGCCAGCCTGGTCTACAGAGCGAGATCCAGGACAGCCAGGGCTATACAGAGAAACCCTGTCTCGAAAAACTAAAAAAAAAAAAGAAATCCAAGTCAGACTGCAATACAAGCGGTTTGAAGCTCTGTCTTGGGGGGTGGGGGGAGAGGAAGGAAGGAAGCAAGGAAGAAAATTACATGTAAAGAGACTCTCACCAGCCGGGCGGTGGTGGCGCACGCCTTTAATCCCAGCACTTGGGAGGCAGAGGCAGGAGGATTTCTGAGTTCGAGGCCAGCCTGGTCTACAGAGTGAGTTCCAGGACAGCCAGGGCTACACAGAGAAACCCTGTCTCGAAAAACCAAAAAAAAAAAAAAAAAAAAGAGACTCTCTGCCTTAGAGCGGCCATTACTAAGGAAACCTGGGCCATTTCCTTACCTCTGGACTGCAGAGCCAACCCTGCCCTGGAGAAAAAAGTCTGTCACCAACTCCACAAGCCATCGCAGCCTCCCCCCCAACCCCACAGATGGTACCACCTCTCGCTGCAGAGGCTGCGGTCTGAGTGGTTTGACTCAAGTCCTCTCCCTCTGGGCTCTCCACTGACGAGAGGAAGTGGCACACACGACAGATGTTGGCCGAGAAGCAGGAAAACAAATGCCCACTTAGGAATTTTCTTCTCCCTTGCTTTCTTTTGTCTATAGGCAGAGAGACTAGAGGAGAGAGGACAGAGGCCTCAACTCGGACAGGGGAAATATCACTCTTAGCCATATTCTTGCCTGCATCCGAAACAACCACACAGCCTTAATCAAGGCATTTAACATGCCAAGGCCTCGGCGTCCTTGCCTGGGTCATGTTCTAAGCGTTTACAGGTTGTCCTCGGGCCCTTGGTCTCACACATTTTAAGGGAGGTCCCCACCCTACTATCAAGGAGATGCCACCACCACCTATCTATATAAGCACGGAAGTGCTAGAGGGGGAACAGACCACAGCAGTGGGGACACAGGGCCAAGAAATATAGAGACAAGTCTACACCCTGATCTCCAGAGTGACACCGGGACAGCCAGGGATACACAGAGAAATCCTGTCTCAAAAACCAAAACAGAGGGCCGGGCAGTGGTGGCGCACGTCTTTAATCCTAGCACTTGGGAGGCAGAGGCAGGCGGATTTCTGAGTTCGAGGCCAGCCTGGTCTACAGAGTGAGTTCCAGGACAGCCAGGGCCACACAGAGAAACCCTGTCTCGAAAAACAAAACAAAACAAAAAAAACAAAAGACAAAAAAAAAACCAAAGCAGCAGCAGCAGCAGCAAGAAGAAGAAGAAGAAGAAGAAGAAGAAGAAGAAGAAGAAGAAGAAGAAGAAGAAGAAGAAGAAGAAGAAGAAGAAGAACAACAGCAACAACAACAGAAGAGTGTGGAAGACAGTTTCATATATAACAAATTATATTCACGAAACAGCTGGAACAGGACATGGTAACTCAAGCCTACAGTCTCAGCCTTTAGAAGTCAGGAGGATTGTGAATTCAAGGTTAGCCTGGACTACGTAGCAACCCCATATCAAAAGAAAGCGGGGGGAGGGGGGTAGGGTGGAGGCTGGAGAGACGACTCAGCAGTTTAGAGCATGTGTTCCTCTTGCAGAGGACCCATTCCCAGCACCCACATGGCGACCTGGAACCATCCATAACTCCAGTTCCCGGGGATCCTACACTAAGCATGCAGGTGGTGCACATACAGACACATGCGGACGGACACACGAGACAAAACGGAGGAGGTGGGAGTCAGCAAGCAGGAAGGTAGGCAGGCTTCCTCCGGGTGACAATGTGTTACTCTGGCAGGCTCATGTTAGAATTAGGACTGAGCCTTCGTGCACAAGACATGTCGTGCTGGGAGAGACTCGCCCATTAGACTAACATTCCAGGAGGGGAAAGACTGATTTGGTCAGCCATGGTGAGCGGGGGCAGAGCCCAGTTCCATCTCACTGTCCTCCTCACAGGAAAGGGGGGATGGCCGGCCACGCCAAAACTGTCCCTGCCCAGACCAGCAGCGCGGAGAGGCAGGGCTGGCGCTGGCTAGTTACCAGCCTCTATGCCCACAAGAGGTGGGTGGGAGGATGAGCTGAGAGAGAAGAAGATCAGGGGCCATTACCTACACCTCCTTCCCTCTCCTAACCCCTTCAGATATCATTGACAAAGCTGCTTCCCATGGGTGGGGCTAAAAGAGGGGTGCCTCTAATCACAGTCCCAAAATCTGGACTTTTCAAAAGAATTTGGGGGGCTGGGGAGATGGCCCAGTGGTTAAGAGCACTGGCTGCTCTTCCAGAGGACCCGGGGTTCAATTCCCAGCAACTACCTGGTGGGTCAGGACTGTCCCTAACTCCAGTCCCAGGGGATCCAACACCTTCACACAGACACATATGCAGGCAAAACACCAATGTACGTAAAATAAAAATGAATACTAATTTTGAAAGGATTTGGAAAGAAACAAGAATTCAGATGGAAGGGCATTTAGAAAATCATTTCTATCAGCCCAGCGTCCCCTCTAATTCCGGGGCTCTGATGCCAAACTTACCAGTGCAGGCAAAGGACACAACCTGGTGTCAGTCGACCGTGATCTTCATTTGGTCCCCTCAAGGCCAATCTGGGGACCACAGCTTCCAGATGAAGCGCTCTTCTAAGTTCACAGAGCCCTTTCCCTGGCCTCCTCGGAAGCGCGGAGGCGCACTCAAAGCCCCTTTGGATCTTTTTGCAATGTTTGATTGCAAAATTTCCGGTATTTTCCCAGCTGGTTGTTAAAGTACAGCCATTACTAAAGCAAAATTACATAAATGAGTAACCAACCAAATTCCATTAAGAACAAAGGTCAATATACACTCAAAACATTGTTTTCTGATCATGAGATCACTTTTTGCTGTCATATATGCTCTTGATTTTTGCTGATTAGGGGGACATCTAGAACACAGATATTGCAAAAGATCACAAATCAAGTTCCCCAGCCCCAGCCCCCACCTCCTGCATAGCAGCTGTTCAGCACTGGACAGCCAGTTGCTATCTGTGTGGTCAAGCCGGTATTTCCAGTCTGGACTTTTCCACCTCACCTCCAGAGTGGTCGATCAATTCATACTCTGATCGTCTGATCACCTTAGTTGAAGGCTGACTGGGCTTAACCACATCCAAATCCAACTGGTTTATTAACCACAATCTAAATTACTCCCTCCTTGCCCTTTTGTGCTTCTTTATTTTTGAGTCAGGGCATCTCTATGTAGCCCAGGCTTGTCCTCCCTAGCACTGGGCTTTCAGGTACCACCACATCTCTCAACTTGTTTCAAATGCAGTCTCCACAGGTCCCAGTAAACACGACATATTCAGATCATAAACCTTAGAGGTGTCTGGTCTGTTGGCAGATACCGGTGTCCACCTTCAAATCCTATTTGGGGGCAGCTCAGGTGTCTGCCACCAAGCCTGATGACTTGAGTTCACAGGAACCACAGGGTGGAAGGAAAGATCTAGCTCCAGAGCCTGTCCTCTGAGTTCCAAATGTGTGCACACACATGTGCACATACAAACACAACAGAGGTCATACAGGTTTGGAGAACAGTGTCTCTCACTGCCTGTCTATTCTGACACCTCCTCTTTCTGGATTTCTACAGAACGCCCCCCCTCCCTCCCATAGCTTCCTTTGGCCCCTGCAGAGTTGAGTCTAGCACAGGGGCCACAGTGACCCTCACTGTTGGTAGGAAAGGGTCTACACATTCCAGCTTCCCACCATCATTTCTTTGACCTCCTGTACTATTCTACCCATCCTCCTGCCTCAGGGTCTTTGTTCTGGCTCTTTTCTCTGTCTGAGGTACGTTCTCCTGCAAGTACTCACGTGGCATATTACCTCACCAACTTCAGCAAGACTCCTTGCCCAGTCCGGTTTTCTCAGACCACTCCACAAAATACTAAAGCTTCTATTTTCACCTCATGCCTCCTCCCTATTCTATTTCTCTCTGTAGTCCGTCCTTCCTTTCTTCCTTCCTTCCTTCCTTCCTTCTTTCCAGGTCTCATGTAGCCCAGGCTGTCCCCAAACATGTCATGTAGCTGAGGATGACCTTCAATGTCCTTGAACATATTTTACGTGTGTGGGAGTTTTGTACGACTGTGTGCCACATGCCTGCCTGGTGCCTGCAGAGGCCAGAAGAGGGCCTCAGACACCCCGGAATGCACGTTACAGACAGTTGAGAGTTGCCATGTGAGTGCTGGGAATCAAACCCAGGTCCTCTGCAAGAGCAACCATCTCTCCAGACTCATAAACTTCTGCTCTTCCCTCCTGTATCTCCTGAGTGCTAGGATGACAAGGCGCGTGTCACCATGTTCAGTTTCATGCAGTGCAGGATGTGTTATACGTGATAGGCAAGCACTTCGTCAAGTGAGCTACATCCCCAGCCCTGTCTATAACACTTCCTGAGACTCTGTATGATAATCACATTGGGCTTGCCGACTGCCTGCCACACACTTCTCCCAAGAAGTCAAGATCAACACAACCTGCACAGACAAAGGTACATTCACTTCCCTGTAGTATTTCTCACATCCACAACATCCACGGCCAGGCACTCGGCATGCTCCCCAGCGATATTTGCTAATGACAAGATAAATCCCATTTACACAGGATCACCTCATGCACAAGATACCCGGGGATGAATGGTGCCACGGAAACAATAGGTTGCAGTGGTCACTTCAAGCACCGTGACCCTGCAACCCACCAGCAGCTGCTTCTTGCTTATAACAATGCTATTAGTATTGTGAGCTATTTGTGGCATGTATGCCATATGCCAAAGGCTAGGCTTAGAATATGACAAGCAACAGACCCTCTATCCTTGCCACACTTCTGTGAGATATGCACTATCATCAACTGCTTGTCTAGCAGTGAACACAGAAAGGTAAACTACCTTGGCTGAAGGTCAGACAACTCGGAGGTGACAACGGGAATGGAAGTGGTTTGGTCGTGGAGCTAATCTCTAATGGCTCTATAAAACAAGCGGGAAAGGCTGGGGAGATGGCTCAGCAGTTAAGAGCACTTGCTATTCTTGCTAGAGGACTCAGAATCAGTTCCCAACACCCACCCAATCTGTAACTCTAGTCCCAGGGGATCCTGCAACCTCTTTTGGCCTATGCAGGCACCGTACACACATGGTGTTCATATATACATGCAAACAAAAACATACATGAACGTAAAAATAAATAAACCTAGAGAGAGAGAGAGAGAGAGAGAGATTGAGAGAGAGAGAGATTGAGAGAGAACAAGAAAGAATGTGTGGCTGGATCCCCAATGACAGCAGCTTGGCGCAGACATTACTGGTTCTCCGGTGGTTGCTCTCATAGGCCAGCTGGTTGAACACTGCTCTGGGCCCCATGTCCACAAGCACTTCACTTGGCCTCCTCTGATATCAGGAGGACATTTTGTCGATACCCTCATGAAACCTGAAAGGCCCCATGGGCTAAGGCATTAAGTATACAATCTGGGATTCAGTTTTGTGCCTCTCGGTAGCTAGGTGACCTGAGATAGTCTTTAACTTCTTTGTTTCTCAACCACAGAACAGACAAGCAAGCCCATCCCGAGTACACATGCAATCCACGGAAGGCACTTTGGCAACACACTTGGCAAGCTGCAGGCTCTCAAGAAAGGCTAGCTTCTACCTCTGTTCATTAGCACCTCGAGCTTACTTCCTGCAAGACCTCGAAACCAATGAACCACCTCGCTACAGAAAAAACGGCAAGGTTTGGATCGTGAGAGCTCAGCTGTTCCATCTGATCTTAGGGAAGAGCAAAGAGGTACGGGCTGGGTGGCCCCTTCTCGGCCCTTGAGAAGTCTAAGATCTGGCCAGAAGAATAAAGAACATGATATGGGGAGTTGCATGTCTGAAGAGGCTGAGGTAGAAGGACTGAGAGCCTGGGACCCACCTGGGATAGAAAAACAAAACAAAGCAGGGCTGGAGAGATGACTCAGCAGTTAAGGGTGCCTGCTGCTATTGCAGAGGACCCGAGTTCAAATCCCAGCATATACACAGGCACTCACAGCCATCTATAACTCTATAACCAGTCTTCGCCCGGCCTCCAAGGGTTCCAGGCACACACGTGGTACAAAGATATACACGGAGATAAAACACCCGACCTCACACATACAATAAATAGATAAAACTAAAACAAACCCAACGGGGGGTAAGGGAGTTTGGGAGTAAGGGACTAGAGAGTTTGCTCAGCAGTTAACAGCACTTACTGTTCTTGTAGACCTAGAGTCAATTCCCAGCACCAGCATGGCAGCTCACTGTAACTCTAGCTCCGTGACATTCAACTCCCCTTCTGTTCCTGGGTTCGAGTCCCCACATCCGTGTGGCAGCTCATAACCATCTATGACTCTGGTTCCAGGAAATCCCACAAGCTCTTCTAGCCTTAGCGAACACTGCACACACGTGGTACACTTACATACCTGCAGGCAAAATACTCACACACACATACACACACACACACACACAAATTAAATCTTTAAATAAATAATAAATTGTTTTAAAAGAAATATAAGCTGGGACTGTAGTTCAAAGGTTTGGTGTTTACCTAGTGTAGGTGTAAAAACTATAAAGAATAAGGAGAGTAAGGCTGTAATTGTGTAGCCCGAAACCCATGGCTTAATTCTATGTTGTTTTCCCTAGCTGTGAAATGGGAATAAACAACCTCATTTTAATGGCTGGCTAGAAGAAACCAGATCAGGGAACACAAACTACTCTGTGAGGACATGGTGTAATTGATTGGCCTACTTGCAACCCAGGACAGCTGCTCCCAGACAAATCTAGAGGACTGGACCATAAATGGCTAATGCAATCTTCGTAATTCTCCCTTATGGCTTGGTTTTGTCTTGAGACAAGCGTTTGGCTACACTGCCCAGGCTGGCCTAGGCTCCTCCTTCTGCCTCTGCCTCAGAAATGCTGGGCCCTATCCACCCATTTTTTTTCTTTCTCCTTCAAATGGTCCCTGAGCTACCCAAACAGCCAACAGCAATTTGTTGCTTTCTGTTAGACAGTCTTGTATATTATTTATTTATTTGTTTGTTAAATTCATAATTCTTAAAAATTGAGCCGTGCTCAAGCCAAACACTGTGCTCTATTTAAGGTAGGGTCTCATTGTGTGACTAGTCTAGAACTCTCAATGTAGAACAGGCTGGTTTCAACCCTCACAGAGATCTTCCTGCCTCTACCCTCCGCTCTCCAAGTGCACCACTAAGCCCCTCTTAAACAGGCGCTTTTCTGTGATGTGCTCCCAAAATAAAGATTAGCCTCATCAACTCAGAGATTCAGAGAGCCGTGCTCGGTTTTTTTTCCAACCTCGTTACCTTTTAGGGGCCACGGTGGAGCGGGTAGGCTGGCTACTATACTAACCGTATGGAAGGAATTTCAGTTATTTCTGGCTAAATATTCAAGGCCAGGAGAACCAACTTACAGAGGTCCCATGCCTCTGGAAAAGAATGTGCTGGGTCGATATGTGGGAAATGCTCTTGCGATAGCAACTGACAAAGCTTAAGCACTGGGAAAGCACCGGCTCGCTTGCTTTCGCTCTCGGGCATGTTCCAGGAAGTCCAGGGACAAGGACACGCTGGGACCCCAGGGTCGCCTCCTACTGGCCCGCCACCTAACTGCACCGCATCCCCAGGCCATGCAGGGGTAGGGTAGGGTGACGACGCCTTTATTCCGCGGAAGGAGGGGCGTGCGGGTGGAGGATCGGTGACTCGGGTGAGCACCGTGGGACCCGAGCCACCACCGTGGCCGGCTGGCTGGCGTGTCCTCGGATGCAAGAAATGCGCAGCCCAGAGCAAGCGGGGTGGGGTGCAGCTTACTTCATCTCGCTCGTCCGGGAAGTGGCCGGGGCTGGTTAGCACGACAGGCAGCGGGGTCGCGCGGCGGGGGGGAACCTGCGACCCCTGCCCGCGCCTCGTCCTCGGCAGGTGCGCGCCTCACGCGGGGCCGCGCCTCGGCGCTCCGAGAGCGCCCGGGCGCGCGGCGAGAGCCCAGGGCGCGGGGCCAAGTTCAGCCCGGGATGCCGCAGAGTCGAGCTGCGCAGCGTCAGGGCCCAGCGGGCAGGCCTCAGGCCACCGCGGCCCCGCGCCGCGCTCGTCCGGCGCCGGGAGCGCGCGCAGTGGAGCCTGGGGCGAAGCGCGCTCCTAGGAGGCGGAGCCTCGGGCATGGGCACGCCCCCTAGCTCTCGGGCGCGGAGGAGGAGGCGTGGCCTCCGAGTGCCTCCCTTGCCGGCAGCTGCCACTCTAGGACTCTTGCCTAACTTGCACCCCACGTAGGTTGTGTCCTGGGCGGCAGGGCTTCCCTGCTGGCGCGGAGATGCGCGTGTACCCCTAAAGATGCTAGGGGTAGAGAAAGTGGTTGTGTGGTTGAGGAGCTTCAGAGGTTGAGTAGTGTCTCTAGTTTGTAGTCTGGAACCTGGAAGAGGTTCCCTGCCTTCTCCAGACCTCACGCTCCCCTATCTGAAGTGAATAGTTTGGTCCACCCAGAGAAATGAGTTAAACGCTGGGAGTGCACGCATTTGCCACACCCTCACCATTCAGCTCCAGATCTGACACCCCCTAATGTACATGGTCTTGGGGCTCTCTCCGTGCTCTTCTGTTCAATTAAGGTAGTGGAAGTGTGGGTCAGAAATTAGCTGTCAAATGACGAGGCTTAGCTTGTGCCTGTGTAGCGTTAAGCAAGACAGGAAATAAAACACGGCGCTCTCTCTAGAGAGTAGCAGGTGTTTAAAGGACTTCTCAGCTCTTGACTCCCTCATGCCCCTATCCATTTTGGTGCCCTGCCCCCAACCTCATGCCCATTTTCATTCTGACCCTACAGCGTCCCCCATGACTCCTGACACTGAAGATGCCCTGCTCCTTCCCTCTGTGGTCCTTCGTCTCTGCAGGACCCAAGCAACTTTGTGGTAATGAAGACAGGGTGCACTGACCTGCTAGGCTGCCCAGGGCCTCGTCTTGGATGAGGGTGTCCATCTTTACTCTTGAAGAAGCGAAACTCTGCTCCTTTTTCAGACACTCCTCCCAGACACTCCACTGACAGAGAGGGGACCGAGAGGGGACTCTGGTATGAGAGAAAACGAACCAGCTTTTTATTTCATGATGGTCACTGTCCAAGTAGAAGTATCAAGCACCAACAGGGGGAATTTGCCAGGACCGGAAGGGCCAAGTGAGGAGAAAAGGCATGATTACTGAATGGGCTGTTGGACAAGGAGGTTCTAGGAGGTTCTAGGGAGCTGGGTAGCTAAGGCAAGCTGGGGCCCACTGTTAAGGAACCCAGGGGCTACAGGAGGACTGCTGAGAGCTGTAGCAAGGACTGAGGTCACATTGGGTGGAGTCTGAGGTGGGACATGGGACAAAGGGCCAGGCACCTTTTGGATCACCTCTAGAACTGAAGCAAGCGAGAAAGGATCTAAGGTGGGCATCAGACAAATGGACGAACTGAGCTGATGTTCAGATTCTTAGTCTAGAGCCCCTCCCACCCACATTCCCTCGTACTGTGAGGAAAAACTAGAGTCAGAGAAAGTACAGATAGGAACGGGCAGGCGCCTGAGGTCGGGATGAGCAGAGGGATACTCCCCAGATCTCCATGAGCCCGTCACAGGCGTCATGACCGGGCACTTCGAAGGCATCTATTAAAATATCCCCAAACCCATTTAGCTGTGACCAGCTTGATAAACACCTGTGTGTCCCCCACGTGAAAGGGTGGAATTCGGGGAGGAACAAGCCTGTTATCATACCCGCTCTGCTGGGATGTGACCCCCACACACACACACATTGCTGTGAGTTGCTTCGTTTCTCCGCACTCCTTCCTCATCTGTGTCTGCGTGTCTGTATGTTGTATGTTCACGTGTCGAGGCCAGGGGTCAATCGATGTCAGGTCTCTTCCTTTATCTTTCTATGTGTTTTTGCATTTATTTTATGTGTGTGAATATTTGGCTTGCAGGTACTTACGTGCACCGCGTGTGTATCTGGTGCCTGGAGATGTCAGAAGAGGGAGTCAGATCCCCTGAAGCTGGACTTAGAAGCCGCGGTGGGTGCTGGGAACTGAACCTGACTCTTTTGTAATAGTGGGAAGTTTCCCAACCTCTGAGCCGTCTCTTCAGCCTCTACACCATCTCCATAACAGTGGACTCCAGCTTGCTGTCTGCTGTTCTTTCCAGTGCTTGGAGGTTAGGCCATATGCAATCATGCCTGGCTTTAGTGTGTGTGTGTGTCTCTGTCTGTGTGTATGTGTGTGTGCATATGTATGTGTGTTTATGTGTGTATGTGTGTGTGTGCATGTGTGTATGTGTGTGTGCATGTGTGTATGTGTGTGTGTGTGCATGTGTGTGCATGTGTGTATGTGTGCATGTGTGTGTGTACGTATGTGTGTGTGCATGTGTGCATGTGTGTGTGTATGTATGTGTGTGTGCATGTGTGTATGTGTGTGCATGTGTGTGTGTGCATGTGTGTATGTGTGTATGTGTGTGTGCGTGTGTGTGTGTCTGTGTCTGTGTGTATGTGTGTATGTGTGTGTGCATATGTATGTGTGTTTATGTGTGTATGTGTGTATGTGTGTGTGTATGTGTGCGCATATGTATGTGTGTATGTGTGTGTATGCATGTGTGTATGTGTGTGTGTGCGTGTGTGTGTATGTGTGCGCATATGTATGTGTGTATGTGTGTGTGCGTGTGTGTATGTGTGTGTGTGCATGTGTGTATGTGTGTGTGTGCGTGTGTGTATGTGTGTGTATGTGTGCGTGTGTGTATGTGTGTGTGCATGTGTGTATACGTGTGTATGTGTGTGTATGTGTATGTGTGCGTGTGTGTATGTGTGTGTGTGCATGTGTGTATGTGTGTGTGCGTGTGTGTGTGCATGTGTGTATGTGTGTGTGCGTGTGTGTCTGTGTCTGTGTGTATGTGTGTATGTGTGTGTGTGCATGTGTGTTTATGTGTGTATGTGTGTGTATGCATGTGTGTATGTGTGTGTGTACGTGTGGGGGGGTCCTCACACCTGCACAGCAGTCACTGTAACACTGACCCACCTCTTTAACCCCCCCCTTCTTCACCCCAGCCACATCCTGTCCTACCCCTGTGCCTTCTGGTTTGATGTGAACTATTTCTTAACTCTCTTCATAGAAATAATCCAGTCACATTAAACCCCAATTGTCTAGGCATGAGAGCACCTCGTCCCCCAAATCAGCCCTGGGAACCTTGTTTGCATGGGCCTTGAGATTAGTCCTAGTACCTCTACCGGCCTGGAGTTTCTCCTTTCTGTGCCAGCTGCTACTACCCACTCCGAACTGTGTAACTGGAGTGTACTCAAAGCTCCGTGGAGGAAGTCGGGGGGGGTCCCGTGGTCAGATTGCACCTGGTTTATCTTGCCCCCAGGTAAGGAAGACGCCAGTGTCTCTGTTTGTGAAGCACATTGGTTGGGGACACTGTGCCTCCATAGCCATCACACGACGACATACTGGGCGAGCAGGTCGGGGTTAACTCAGTCTGCTTTGCATGGAATGTGAAACCCAGGGAGATGAATGACTCACAGGGAGGTCTATGGAGTTAGAAATAAAATCATGTTGCAGTTTCTATTTTCAGCCTCCAATGCCCCAAGTCGGCTGTACTTGCTGGCTCCTTGCTTCTCACAGAAGAGGGAGGGAGAGAACAGGTGTAGTATGGTTTTTCAGCCATGGTAGACATTTTCATCCCCACACGAGAAATCTCCAAATGACTTGTTGTGTTTGAAGATCAGCTCCGTAAAGTAGGGATTATTCTTTCTCCTGTTACGGCCATAATAGGGGACCTGTTACCTTACACTGCCTTTGGTCTGGCTGGGCTACAGAGGTTGGTTGGTCTTGGGCGGAGAAGTCTTGCTTCAGAGGTGTTCTGCTCCTGGTACAGCTCAGTGCCTTGAGCTCTGAGGAATCTCCAGTTCCCCTCCTGGCTTTAGCTGAGTGAGGACTGCTCTCAGTTTGGAAGTCCCTTGACCTGGGTTCCTCATCTTCAGGGCTTGTGTGGGGAGTTGGGAGCTGAGAATTTCTCTTGCTCTTATCTGGGTACAGCTTCTGACTCAGCCAGGGAAAGGGTGTGTGCTTTAAGAGTATTAGACTGGGGAGGGACACTTGTATAATCCCAAATTATATTTCTCATTTTAGAATCCATCTTTTTTTTTTTGACCTGGAACTCTCTATGTAGACTTGACTGGTCTTGAATTCATAGAGATCCACCTGCTTCTGCCTCCTCAAGTAATGGGAATTAAAGCCTTGCACCATCATGCCTGGCCCGAAATCTATTTTTAACCAGTTAATTGGTTAATTTTATGCATACTGGTATTTTGCCTGTATGATGTCTGTGTACCGCATGCATACCTGGCAGCCCCTAGAGGCCAGAAGGGGGCGCTAGATTCCCTGGCACTAGAGTTACGGGCTGGGTGAACCACTCAGATGTGCGCTGGAAACCAAACTCCATCCCACTTCAGGAGTCAGCACCAAGCTCCCTTGTCCACTGAACCATCTTTCCTGTCCCCGGTAAATAATGTTTAATTGCATGGGTGTACCTTGGGTATGTTGATTATTTTTTGCTTTTGTGGGTTCTTGAAAATGAACATGTATGTAAAAGTTTTAATAATTATCTTTTTTTAAAGATTTATTTATTGCTGGGCAGTGGTGGCGCATGGTTTTAATCCCAGCACTTGGGAGGCAGAGGCAGGTGAATTTCTGAGTTCAAGGCCAGCCTGGTCTACAGAGTGAGTTCCGGAACAGCCAGGGCTACACAGAGAAACCCTGTCTTGAAAAACCAAAAAAAAAAAAAGATTTATTTATCCAGAAGAGGGCATCAAATCTCATTATGGATGGTTGTGAGCCACCATGTGGTTGCTGGGATTTGAACTCAGGACCTTCAGAAGAACAGTCAATGCTCTCAACTGATGAGCCATCTCTCCAACCCCGTGTACAAGTTTTACTGTGAACACAGGCTTTTTTTCCCCCCTTGGGTGTATACTTGTAGCAAAATTGCAGGGTCATGGGGCAGTTCTCTGTTTGACCTTTGACCTACTCTGCTGTTCTCCAAAATGGTTTGCACTTCTCCCTGAACAGGCCCTGTGCCAACACTTGCGGGTGTCTGACTTTTGATTGTAGCCATTCCAGAGGCTGCAAAGGCGGATCGACCTGCCCCTTTGCTTTGCATTTCTCTAGTGGAGAACGATGCTGATGACCATGGGCTGTATATGGGTATTATCTCTGTTTTCTGGGGAAATGTCTAGTTAAGTTCTTTGCCCATTTTTCCACTAGGTAGCTGGGGGCTCGCGGGGGGGGGGGGGCGTGTATGTGAGGAGAAGCCAGAGGGTTTGGATCCCCAGAGCTAGTTATAGGTTGTTGTGAGCCACCTGATGTAGATGCCAGGAGAGGAACTCAGGGCCTCTCGAAGAGCATCCCTGAGCAGCTGAGCCTGAGTTCTCAATGTATTCTAAATACAAATTCCTTGCTGGGTAAGTTGTTTACTCGTTTTGTTCATTTGTTTTGACACGGGGACATCTTGGTTCGCCTTCCACTGCTACACTAAAGATCCAAAGCAACTTTGGGAGAAAAAGGTTTATTTCAGCTTACATTTTACACTCCATGACTCAGGCAAGTCCTGGAGGCAGGAACCGGACCTGAAACCACAAAGGAAAATCTCTCACTGCTCCCCATGATCCCCTTGACTTGTTCAGCTGCTTTTTTTTATACAACCCAGGACCTGCCCAGAGATGGCACCAAGTACAGGGAGCGGGGCCCTCCTATTAGGATCATTAATCAAGAAAATGACCCACAGACTTGCCTACAGGCCAGTCTGATGGAGGCTTTTTTTTTTTTTACAACTGAGGTTCCCTCTTTCCAAATAACTCTAGCTTGTAACAAGTTGACAAAAGAACATCAACAACTACAACAACAACAGTAACAGCAACAACAACAACAGCAAGAGCTACAACTACCACCACCACCAGCAGCAGCACTCAGGGCCTCATGTAGCCCAGGCTAGCCTCAACTTCACTATGTAGCTGAGGATGACCTTGAATGTCTCATCTTCCTGCCTCCTGGAATACTGGGATATAAGTGTGCACCATCAGGCGTGGTTC
>BTHU01000005.1:131359608-131514608 GCA_036184795.1 Tokudaia tokunoshimensis
TACTTATGTAGAGATGAGGGTCTTACTATGTAGCCTAGGCTGGATTTGAACTTGTAAACGTCAGTTTCTGAAGTAACAGCAATTACAGGTCTACACCACCAAATCTGGTCATTATTCTCCTTTTTAAAGCAAGATTAAGAAAACAGAGTCCCCATATGATGTAAAATAAGGGCAAAAGTAAGAAGAAAAGTAGTTCTCTGGGTTTTGATGGTTTGGTCTCCTTGGAGGGAAGGAAGGTGATGTTTTTGTACCTAACCAAAAGCTATGGAAGGACTCTATACTGGTCAGATTTTCTAGACAATCGACACAATTGAGAGTCGAGAGGGAAGAGGGAACTGTAATTAAAGAACTGCTCAGATCAGAGACATTGGCTTGACAGATGCTTGCTGTGGGATAGCCCAGTCCACTGTGGGGGGCACCATCCCTAAGCAAGCAAGCCTGGGCCGTGTAAGGGATCCAGCAGAGGGTGAGCTAATAAGCAGTGTTGCTCCACATTCTCTGCGTCAGTTCACCCTGAGCCGCCACCCCGACTTCCCTCGATGATGGACTGCGACCCAGAAGGTAATCCAATTAAACCTTTTCCTTCCCCGAGTTGCCGTTGGTCGTGGTGTTTATCACAGCAACAGAAAAGCAAAAACTAGGACAAAGTCCCTCTTCAGAAAATGACCTTGGCCTGGTAAGAGACCCACTGGTGTGGGGATGTCAACACCTGGCGTCAATGCTCGCTGATCTAGATGTCACCCGGCATCTGGCGTGTGGGCGGAAATATTGATTCTTGGTGAGATATTGGATTGCGTGGTTTAAGGGCAGATGAAGATAGACCCAAGTGGCCTTTTGGACACTGAAGCATTCCCATCACATCATCTGACAAATGCCCAGGTTAGAGGTGACCATGTGGCAACTTCAAGCCTCATTGTGTACGGGCAAAAAGTGTAATAGCAATGGCTTGAAGGCTTCTCTTATGTGGGGAGTGTCTTGTCACCCATATGCAAGCACTTTGCAGGCAAGGTGTCTGTCTGGGGGTTACCAGCCTTACCCAGTGCCCCATCCTTCTTCCAAGGAGACTGAGCCATCAAAAACCAGAGAACTATTTCTTTTTAATTTTGCATTTATTTTATGTCATATAGAGACTCCGTTTTCTTAGTGCTCTTCTTACAAATGTTTGTTGGTTACATGAATTTAATTAACATTGCATAGTTGTAAGTAGAGTAGATCTTTGTCAGATAAAGTTCTGTGTTTAATGAATGGATAACTTTCATTTGTTTGGTAAAACAAAGGGTCAGAAGAGTGAATTGTGGAGCTAGGTCAGAAGGTCAGTGGGTCAGTGGGTCAGAGGGTCAGTGGATGAGGCATTTGCTGAGGAAGCTTGAGAGTGGGGTCCCAGGAAGTCAGGTAAAACTGAACAAGGAGGCAGCATTGATCCCTTCTGCTAGGATGCCTATTGTGAGACTGGAAGCCTAAGGGTCAGCTCTGCCAGAACACACAGCAACAAGAGACCCGCCTCAAGCAAAGTGGAAGGTAGAAGTGAGGACCAGCAGCTGAGGTTGTCCTCTGACCTTCAAACATGTGCCATGGTACTCGAGCACACACACACGCACGCACGCACGCACGCACACACGCACAAGTACATGCACCTGTACATGCACAAGTGCACACATGCACGCGCGCACACACACACACACACACACACACAGACACACAGACACAGGATTTTTTTTTTAAAAACAACCTGTATCTCTGGAACTCACCATGTAGACGAGGCTATCCTCATATTCACAGAGACCTGCTTCATCTGCCACCCGAGTGTTAGGATTGAAGGTGTACACTGCCACACCCAGCACAAAAGATTTTTGTAAAAAAGAGTGAAAAGAGAGAATGGGAAGAGATGTTCGGAAACAGCATCTCTGGCCTCTTACACGGTAATAACAATAACGACTCCAAAGAAATATCAAGGGCCTGAAGAGATGGCTCAGCAGTGGTTAGGAGCACTGACTGCTCTTCCAGAGGTCCTGAGTTCAATTCCCAGCATCCACATGGTAGCTTACAACCACCCGTTATGGGTTTTGATGCCTTTTTCTGGGTGTGGCTGAAGATAGCTACAGTGTACTCATATCCATAAAATAAGTAAATAATTCTTTTTGTTGTTGTTGTTTGGTTGGTTGGTTGGTTTGTTTTTGGTTTTTTTCGAGACAGGGTTTCTCTGTGTAGCCCTGGCTGTCCTGGAACTCACTCTGTAGACCAGACTGGCCTCAAACTCAGAAATCCTCCTGCCTCTGCCTCCCGAGTGCTGGCATTAAAGGCGTGCGCCACCACTGCCCGGCTTTTTTCTTTTCTTTTTTTCCTTAATAATTCTTTTTTTAAAAAAGAAAGAAAAGAAAAAGAAACAAAGAAATATCAGAAGATCCTACCTTGCCTGAACCAGAAAAGAAGAAAGAAAGGGGGTGGGGGGCACTGGGATTATTATTAGAGAGTCATGAATGTCCCTCCAGCGCATCCCAAGTGAGCCGTTTTAGACCTGTCTGCTCCTGTGTCTCCCGCATTCCCCTCTGCAGAAGGAAGCAGGCGCATCACAGGGAGAACACCAGGGGGAGACTCTAAGCTAAGGCGGGGGAGGTCACGACTTTGGGGTGGCAGCTCCTCTGTGGAACTGAGGTAAGGGCCAGGAGTTTTAGGGGCCAGCCTTAGATGCCATCCACGGGTCATGAGAGCCATTTTTCGGAGGCACACAGGAGGCCAGGCTGATTTCTTTTGCACCCTGTGAGTTCCACTTGTTCAGTGCAGCAGCTGCAGGCAACAGCTTTCAAAATGTCTGCCAGGGGTGGTTCTTCTCGCCTCTGCAACTAGCACTTGCATCACTGAGGGTTCCTGTTCACACTTCCTGCCTCTACCTGCTTTCTGCAGACAGCGCTCCAAAGGCTCGCATTCATTGGTGTGCTATATGCCATGGGGATTCCTTCAAGTACCAGAGCATGGTCCAATATGCTGGAACTTAGAACGGGGATGAGGGTTCAGGTAGGGCCTCCAGCGAGGAGTGCTTACGTCTACAAGTCAGAAGAGAAGCATCCTGTGAGTTTACTGAGTGGGGAAGAAGTGTTTCAGGGACCTCAGCCGCCTAGGTTGGACTTCCTTCCTTCCACCCTCCTCTCTCTCTCTTTCTCTCTCTCTCTCTCTCTCTCTCTCTCTCTCTCTCTCCCCCTCCCCCTTCCCCTCTCCCTCCTCTTCCCCTCCCCCTTCTCTCTCTCTTTCTCTCTCTCCCTCCCTCCCTCCTTTCCTTTTAAGACAGAATCTCACATAGCCCAGGCTGGCCTCAGACTCACTATGTAGCTCAGGATGACCTTGAATTAATTCCTCATCCTCCTGCCTTCACCTCCCCAATGCTGAGATTACAGACATGCACCACCATCCCTAGGTTATTAATGCTGGACTGGAACCCAAAGCTTCCAACTGAGGTTCCAAGCGCAACCAACCAAGCCTCCCGCTCAAGCCCCTAGACTTGAATTACACATGTCCTGTTTGTGCTAAGGTGAATTGTCAACACTCCTTACCGAGCCTGGGACCAACGTGAGGTACTTGGCTAATACTAGCTTTCATTACCTTCTGCGTGAAAATGGCAAATAGATTGGGAGCTGCAGTTAAGAGAACTGGATGCTCTTCCAGAGGACCAGGGTTCAAGTCCCAGCACCTATACGTAGACTCATAACTATTTGTAACTCCAGTTTAAGGTTCTCATAGCCTTTTCTGGCCTCTGTGGGTCCTAGGAACATATACAATACATAGGCACACATGCAGGCAAACTACTCATGCATATAAAATCATCTTTTAAAGGCAGCAGCTGGACGATGCTTCCTCTGGGCATTGAGAGGGACGTAGATACAGGATCTGGGGTTTTGACGATATCACAGTTCCTGCTATGCAGATATAGAGTCATTGCCCCAGCTGTGATAAATGTCTGACATGGGATAAGGACTCCACGTCTCCAACCTGCTCGACGAAAATACAGCCACGAGACAGCTCAGCCCAGGGGCAGGAAAGCCTGCTATATGGGATGCTGTACCTTTCCAGGCTCTGTTGGCTTCTAACACATGGGACACAGCTCCTCATGTGATATCTTTTTTCCCCTCCCATTTTCAGTAATTAAAACCATAAACTCTTATCATTTTGCTTCCTGTAATTTCCTGTTTCATAAGCACTGAGCCTTCTCAGTGCTGAGCGATTATCCCCAGCATCCCCTCCAAACTGTTGTCATCCTCCCCCAACAAAACTGTCCTCGTTAAATGCCAAATTCACAGCAGCTAAGATTTGGGTGACTGGCTTCTCCCATTTAGTTTAATGTCCTCCCAGTTCTACGGTATGGAAGCAACAGCATTGAATTTTTATGACTGTATAATATTCCACTATATAGACATACCATATTTTTGTTGATCCATTCATTGGTTTGTAGACACTGAGGTTATTTGCACATTTTGCTTTCTATAAATGATGCTGCTGTAAACATTGGTGTTCAAGTATCTGAGCTCCAGCTTTTTTCTTCTCTCTCTCTCTCTCTCTCTCTCTCTCTCTCTCTCTCAGATCTTTACAAAGAACTGGAGCTGCCAGGTTGATTAGTAAATCTATATTTAGCTTTAAAATGTATATATTATTTATTAATGACTATGTGTGTATACTTGCCTGAATTTATGTGCACCACTGTATATAGCTGGTGTTAATGGAGGACTGAAGACAGTGTGGGGCCCCCTGGAACTGGAGCTACAGGCAGCTATATTTGAACCTGGGTCCTCGGCAAAAGCAGAAAGTGCTCTTAGGACTGGAGAGATGGCTCAGCAGTTAAGAGCACTGACTGCTCTTCAGAAGGTCCTGAGTTCAAATCCCAGCAACCATGTGGTGGCTCACAACCATCTCATAATGAGATCTGACGCTTTCTTCTGGGGCCAGCTACAGAGTACTCACATATAATAAATAAATAAATGTTAAAAAAAAAGCCAGTGGTGGTGCACGCCTTTAATCCCAGCACTTGGGAGGGAGAGGAAGGCGATTTCTGAGTTTGAGGCCAACCAGGGCTATACAGAGAAACCCTGTCTCAAAGAACTGAAAAAAAAAAAAAGAAGAAGAAGAAGAAGAAAAGAAAAGAAAGAAAGAAAGAAAGGAAAGAAAGCACTCTTAACCACATATATTTACCTTTTTAAAGCACCCATAACTGGTGTCTACAGTAGCTACATCCTATAACTACCCTACCGTCAATGCCCCATGCTCACAACACTTCTCCTATATATCCTTGACAACACTTGTTATTTTCTTTTTTTTTACTTTGTCTCATGTGGTGCTGGGGATCAAACCTAAGACCTTGTGCGACGTGAGACCCTGCCACTGAGATTCATCCCCAGAGTCCAGGAGTAGAGAGCTGGGCCCAGTGGTGCAGACCTGAGGTTCTAGCCCTCAGCAGGCCGAGGTGGGAAGAATTCAAGTTCCAGGCTAGCCTGGGCTACATAGCAAGACCCTGTCTCAAAGAAGAATAAAGGAAAAGAAAAAATAGAACTGGGTGTTTTGGGTTTGCATCTCAATGGAAAAGTACTGCTTAGCTGCACCAAACCTTGGATTTATTCCTAACATCAAGTAATAGTAATAATGATAATGATAATAATAAAAAACTATAATAAACACAATGCTGTAATTATATATTATAATAATAACCATAATAGATAATTAAAGCTATAATAAATAAAAATGAAAGTTATTGTTATTATTATTATTATTACTACTACTACTATTATTACTTTAGTAGTTTTGAGTCATGCAAAATCTAAAAGGTGAAAAGATCTCCCAGCCACCCTCCTTCTTCTCAGCTCCACAGTATGGGTGCTGTCCTCAACTGGCCTATTATAGAAGGGGCCATCCTCTGGGTGGGCAGATGTAACACTGACCCTCCTGTCCATCACGTTAGTCCCGCCCTCATGCCAGTCATTTCCTAGACTTAGTCCCGCCCTCACGCCAGTCAGGCCTGTCCTAGGCTCAGGCTGAAGTCGGTGGTCCACAAGACCCGGAAGCCTACTCTTCAAGGAGCTCTGTCTTCTCTTTAAAAACAGCCTTTTAATTCGATCCTAGTTACAAAAAGATCCAATCTTTCTTACTCTTCCGTTGTTTGAGATTGTGCCCTTGGCGCCTGAGAACAGCGAACAGAAGTCAGCAGACAAAAGCAGGTGTTTGAAAGCCCGGCGCACACTCCCCTTGAAGGCTGACATTCGTCACCTACTTGGCAGTCTGTGTTCCCAAGCTTCTTTTGCATCCGGGTATGGCGGGTGTCTGAGTCCTGACCACCAAACCCGACCAGGTAGAATGATGCAGAGGCTTCGGCTTTCCTGCGTGTTTTCCTTTCCTTGCCTCTTCTCGTTCGCGATGCTGAGACAGATGACGCGCCAGTCTCTCCCCTCATGTTAAGGATGGCAGATCAGAAAGGCAGACGAGCAGTCAGTCACAAGTACCAAGGACAGCTGGAATAGTTTGACCTCTACAATATTTTTTTTAATTAGAAAGAAAAAAAAAAGCAAATTTATGTGATTATTTGGGGACCAGGAATCAAGGACTGTACATGAGCCAGTCCTACAGGTCTGGAGGTCAGAGGTCAACTTGCAGGAGCGGGTTCTCTCCTTCCATCATCCTGGGGATGACATTGGGTGGTTTGCAGCAAGCTCCTTTACCTGCTGAGCCGTCCTACCATCCCCTCTACGGTGTTTTTAAATGAAAGAGAAAGGAGCTTGTTTTTCCCAAAAACCTCATTCATCCAGGGGGTCCCCAACCCTAAGTGTCCAACTTCCAACTTCCAAGAGAGATCTTTGTTCAAACGAGGTCCTTAGGATAGGCCTGGGCCTCTCATCATTCTTATCTTGTACAAGGAGACTCAGACAGACAGAAGAACATCCACAGGGTGCTTGAGAAGAAGATGTTACCTTCAAGCCAGCAGAACAGCCTCAGGAGGAATCGTCCGCACTAACACCTTCCTCTTGCACTCCCAAACCCCAGAACTGAAACAGATAGACTCTACTGTTTCAGCCGTCCAGCCTGGGTTGCTCTGATATAGCAGCAGACACAGACAACCCAGGCATCGGGGTAAAAGATGGTGGGACACCAGCAGGTGGCCAGCCGGGAAGTAGTCACGATAAGTCTGTGAGTGATGCTACCATTCGTTGAGGGGCATGTCTCTCTGACTAGATGGTTTCCGGTGAAGAATCTCCACAGCTCTGTCTACACAGGGCACCATCCTCTGTCTCCACAGGGTACCATCCCACTAAAGAAGCCTCTGTCTACGCAGGGTACCATCCCACTGAGACAGAGCCATGCATGAACTAGAAAGCCAGGGAACCCCAGACAGCAGCAGGTGCCAGGCCGCAGAGGCTATAGCAAAAGGTGTGAGAAGCAGAGATATGGAAGGAAGCCCCTGTGGGGAGGGGCAGGTCTTGCAGCCTTTGGCCTCACTGAGGCCTTCCTTTTATCCTAAGCCGAGGGCCCATTTTGAAGGAATATAGGGTTGCAGAGGTGGGGGCTACAGAAGCCAACATTCCCAGCCTGTGCATGAGGACACAGCAGGGGATACTTCTGTGTCTGTGTCCATCAGCTGGGACACGGAGTTGTAAAAAGCAGCTTCCTCTCACGGTGGCCCATGAGAATTTTGCAAGCAGTGTGAGGACGCAGATTTGCCTAGAAATGAGCAGCTTGACCCAGCCTCAGAGAAAAGACTAGAAGGCTTCTTCTCCATTTATTCTCAAGTGCTGTGTGGCCCTAATTTTTGCTCCTGGCTGTTGCTGGGGGTAGGGGTGGGGTGCTTAGGAGAAATGAAGCAACTTTCCCATGGCAGGGAGACAGAAAGACAACCTGCTGGCGGAAGGCAAGTTCGGGGGACATTTTGGTGCAGATGAAGAAATGTAGGCACATGCGCAGGGAGGCACTCAGGGCCCTGGCAGGCTGCCCTGGGATAAAAATAGCTTCCATTTGGCTACTGGGGCCTGAAGATGCACCCACCGTTCCTTTTGTAGTTAAAATGTCTTTGTTCTTCTGTTAAACACAGACCCCCTTGGGAAGAACATTCCCAGAAGTCTGCACACTCCCAACCTCTTAACAGAACAGTTTAATGAGCAGGGAAATGCCAGCTACACTTTAGTTGTGTTGGAGACAAGAGAGACAGCAGCGGAGACTCTGGGCAAAACTGTTTTCTCCTCTGCTCCATACATGGCATCTGCTTAATACAAACAACCGCAAAGAGGGAACCCCAAAGATGCAGGCCCATCTGCTCCTTGGACACGCACAGTTCTGCCTGAGCATGTTCAGAGCGGTCCAGCGCGGGGTGTGGACACTGGGTTATGGTGGAAGGGGTCTCACCTAGGGTGCTATGCATTTGGCTTTGTCACCCCCATATCCTCAGAGCAGAGGGATCTCCATGTGTGGTCAACATAAAGGGCCTAAGAGATCCTGAAGGAGAGGACCTTCATCTTCTGATGGCCACCACTATCTTGTTCCCCTTTCCGGTGACGGTCATTTTGTGCTATTGGGGGAGAGGCTGAGGTTTTACTCTGCAGAAAGGGAGAGCCCTGACCCATGTTACTTTGTCCACTACTAATGCAGACACGTGGTCATCCACAGGCCAGGGGACTTTCTATGATTTAATGAAGAGAATCTCCCAAATCCAGCGGCAATCCTGACTTCCGATGACACTAACCCCAGGCTCTGGGATAGTGAGAGTCTGCTTCATCCTTGGACAGAAAAAGCCCCGTCATTGACCCTGGAGGTGTGTTTGCCCAGGCAGAACAGCACAGGGCTTTAACCTAGTTTTCTCCTGATGTTATAAGAAAGAAAGAAAGAAAGAAAGAAAGAAAGAAAGAAAGAAAGAAAGAAAGAAAGAAAGAAAGAAAGAAAGGAAGGAAGGAAGGAAGGAAGGAAGGAAGGAAGAAAGAAAGAAAGAAAGAAAGAAAGAAAGAAAGAAAGAAAGAAAGAAAGAAAGAAAAGAAATGGTGGCGCCGGTGCCTGCTGGCACCACCCGTGCAGAGAACTTGACCACGGCTACCTCAGACACCTGTGTGCACACCCCGCCTCCCTCGCTGGCCTAGACTGGCCCCCCAGGCACAGTTTGTCTTCCTATCAAGGTGTAAATTGGGGCTGGAGAGATGGCTCAGCAGTTAAGAGCACTGACTGCTCTTCCAAAGGTCCTGAGTTCAAATCCCAGCAACCACATGGTGGCTCACAACTATCTGTAAAGAGATCTGACTCCCTCTTCTGGAGTGTCTGAAGACAGCTACAATGTATTCACATATATAATAAGTAAATAACTGTTTTTTTTTAAATGTGTAAGTCGATGGAATCATTTTTGTGGCAAAACTCAAAGATTTGGGGGCTAAGGAGAAATCTGGTATGGCTAACTACTGTCCAAAAGACTTCCCATTGCCTCTCAGCTTCTGCTTTCATGTTTATTTCAAAGTGAGTGGCTGGGGCTGGAGATCCAGTATGGATGTAGACTGCTTGCTTAGACTGTGAGAAGCCCTGTGTTCCATCACCTGCATTATAAAGGAGGGAGGGGTAGAGGAGGAGGAGGAAGAGGAGGAAGAAGAGGAGGAGGACTAGAGGAAAAAGAGGAGGAAGAGGAAAAGGAAGAGGAGGAATAGACGGGGGAAGAGAAAGAGGAATGAGTGTGCGGAGGAAGAAGAGGAAGAGGCAGAAAAGGAGATAGTGGCTCGTCACCTCTGGTTCAGAACTACCCAGCTGGGACTGGAGAGATGGCTCAGCGGTTAAGAGCACCAACTGCTCTTCCGAAGGTCCTGAGTTCAATTCCCAGCAACCACATGGTAGCTCACAACCATCAGAAACAAGATCTGAAGCCCTCTTCTGGAGTGTCTGAAGACAGCTACAGTGTATTCACAGATAATGAATAAATAATCTTTTAAAAGAAAAAAACAAACTACGCAGCTGGTATTTTGCTAGCACATGCAGATGGGATTCTGGGTTTCGCTCACCCCAGTTGACCAAGTTCAGTGTGCAGTGGCAGCTTTCCTCCATTCTCAGGCTTAGTGTGACCTCGGACACTGTGCAATGACCTGTCCATAAAAAGCTATGGCCAGTGTGGACCGCAGAGGAAGAAGTTATGCGTTAGACCAGCACAGAGCACACATCCAGAATGCCAGAGGAAAGACACGTGTCAGAGGTGACTGAAAACCTCCACCAGAAAGTCGAGTTGGAAACATTTGCAGCTCGGGCCTGGTAAAGTGGGTAAGAGGCAGATGGCCTCAAGCCTGTCACTAATACCTACGTGACACAAACCGCTTTGCGCCTTAGTTTCCCTTAGTATCAAGATGGCAGGGCCTGTGTTGTAGGAGTCAATACCAAAAGCACAGGAAAGGCCAGCACATGGTTTCACCAATGGGGTCACCGTCACTACCCTGGTGAGGACGGTGAAGGGATGACACCACTCCGTTTCACTGCCATTGTTCTGAGAGGGGAGAAAATTCATTGCAAGGCGCAGAGAGATAAATTCTGGCCAGGCAAAGAGAGGTCTAGCTAGAATCTGTGAGTGTGTCCTGGCTTGGGAAAAAGGTCTTTGCAGATATAATTAACATAAGGACCAAGAGGGGCTGGGGAGATGGCTCAGTGGGTAAAAGCACTTAATGATCTTGAAGAAGAACTGGCTTCTGTTCCCAGATCCTAGTTGGTGGCTCACAACTGCCTGTAAGCCAAGATCCAGGGGATCTGATGCCCTCTTCTGACCTCTGGGAGTTCCTCAAGCACATGGTGCACATAAACTCATGCAAGGATGTCCGCAGACACATAAAAATGAAACATTTTAAATGAAGGACCTAGCGAAGAGATCATCTTGGATTGGGGTAGCCTTTGAACCCCTTTTATAAAAGGAAAGGGGTGGGGCTTGGAGAGGAGAATGCCACTCTGATATAGATGAGGCAGGAGGTCCCCAGAACTGGAAAGAGGCTGGGCCTACCTCAGTCTGCTCACAGCTCCTGAGGAAAACTCCCTGCCCACTCCTCCACTTAGACTCTGGCCTATGGGAACGGGGTGGGGGAGGATGTATTTGTGTTATTCTATGCCTCTGTGTTTGTGGTCAATTTTAGGGAAGCCTAAAGAAACCAATGTAGGCAACATTGTGGGTTTCTCCTGTGGGGGACACTAAGGAAGGGCTGCTTTAGATCAGCATGTGTCAGTCCTTTTGGTCATAGGACAGATGCTTGAGTCTTTCCCGCTTCCAGAGAGTTGGCGTTCTTGGCTTGGGTTTGCATGTAATTAATCATGTCATTTACTGGGGTAATCTGTGTCGCATAGTAGGGAGTGAATGTCAAGGTCATCTGGGGTCACAGCCAAGGCAGATCACTCACTCCCAAGGGTCTGATGACGGAGACAGCAAGAGTCTTACAGGACCAAGAACCCCGAGGCTCAGGGTCTAACTCAGACTGCAACTCATTGGCCAAATGACCTTGACGGAGCCCTGGCGATTCTCAGGTCCTGGGTTTCCCACCCACCTAGGGGAAAGATTTGGCTATATACTTTCTGGAGTCTCTTCTGCTATGGCACCTCAGGGGTCTCTGCCGCTTCCCCTCCCCTCAGACAAGGAAGGAGAGCTATGAGGAAGAAGAGGGTCCTGAACTGTGTCCTCCAGCAGGAGTGCACACTGTACAAGGTCTGCAAGCTCAGAAGGTGGGCAAAGGTGCCCGTCTGCCATGGTGCACTGCAGTAGCATGGCTGTATCCCAGGCAGGCTGCAGATTGCAGGCTGCAGAGGTGCAGAGGTGCTTCAGTCCCTCAGGACTGACGCAGACTCCAGACTCAGAGTTGGTGCAATTGTTTCTACTGAGCAGGCTTTTTAAAGGGGGGGGGTACTTTCCCTTCCTGAATGTACACATGTGTGTGCATGTATGCACATGCACCTATGCAGACATCCACACGCAAGCACTTTTCTCCTTCACTGTCCTTTCTCATACTCCGAGTTTATAATAAATTTAAAACCTGCGAATACCTACTTCCCCCTCACCCTCTGCCATCTCCCCGTGTGTCGGTTCTGAGCATTTCCCTGCGGATTATAGCAGAATGAGCTATTTAACCATATCTGCATTTAAAGTGCATTCTCTCCTGGAACCTTCTCAGTTAAATCCCTGTCTCAATCTTAGGTGATATTGACTCACTCGGAGGCAGGAGCACAAACTTCAGGAGCCGGAGACACCTCAGGGTAGAAGTGACTCAGTGGCCCCTCCTTCTACATCTCCTGTGCAAGCACAGTTTGAAATTTTTCTTTTTAGCGAGAACGCAAAAGCAGGTCCTTCCCAAACTGTTGAGAATTTGCTGATGGGCAGAGAGGAGCCGGCTTCTTTCCCCTCTGGGAGAAAGCATTGAGGGCCACCTGTCCCTGTCACCTTTGCCTCAGGCTCGAGTCTTCCACCCTCCCTCCCCTTCATCTTCCTCGTCTCCAGGTGAGCTAGTCTAAGAGGTAGAACAAAGCCCCAGACAGCTCTGGAGACGTGCCTAGAGGAGTGGGGCATCCTGCAGTATCAGGGGTTTAAATTAAACTGGGGAGGGATGCGGGGGGAGGGCGGGAGACCAGCCCCGCCTGCAGCGCGTTGTTCCCTGCGCCCAGCTGACACTTTGATTTTAGGTCCTGCCTCTCCAGTAGCAGTCTGCAACTTGCCAGCCATCCCAACGGTTCAGCGGCTGAGCAGGAGAGAGAGGTAACTTTCAGGCACGGATGTGATGCTGTTGGGTGCTAGTGACGAGGCGTGCTGCTTAGGTAGCTACCTTTCGGGTTTTCAAAAAAATCCGTCTCCCCCCCCCCGCCCCCTCCCAGGAGCTGGAGTCCTTTCTCCCTGCACTTTGCAGAAAGTCTGATTTCAATGAACTCCATCCGTCCAGGCTCTTTCCTTCATGGCTTGCCAGTCTAGCAGCATAGCGAGAGCTGAGTCAGTTGCTCGCGGGAGTGAATTTAAAAATAATTTAAAATGCTATTTAAATTCTTTGGGGTGAAAAAGCAGGGGGTGGATGTTCTTTCTCGGGTGGGTTTCACGTGTGTGCATCTTGTGTTTTAATATGCTGTAGAAAATTTAAGTTTGTGGAGGGAATCATGATGGGGGTTTATGATTTAAAAAGAAAAAAAAAAACTACTCCATTGCAGTCTGCGCTGCAGTCCCAGCAACCTGGTTTAACTGCGGAGGCTCTCGGTACAGTCTCCTCTCTCTTTACCCTTGCCAGAGTCTCGGCGTCTGATCCCCACCTGCAGGGCTGCTCCAAGCTTCTCCTTCCATGGCCTCGTCTCCTTGCCCGCCCACCCTCTGCAGAGGACCGGGGTAAGTAAGCTGATGTCGGGGACAGCTGGGGTTTGAAGGAGAATTTGGACACTGCAGCTTTAAGAATGCCAATGCCGTACTGCGAAATCTTTCTCCTTCAAGTGACTGCAGAACCTCAACAGCGGCTGCAGTGGGAGGAGGTGGCTGGAGGTGGGGTGGAGGGAGAAAAGGGGTGCCCACTCCCGGGTGGGTCAGCTCGTCGGGTACCTTGACCTGGGATGCACTCGGCCCCAGGCGAACCCGAAACACAATTGGGGCGCACTTTCTCCGTTAGTTTCTTTCTCACGCGCTGGGGGCGGAGACCCTGCGGACTTCCTGATGAGTTTGGGCTCAGTCCTGCCTGGGTGCGTGTCATCTGCAGCCGCCTCGCACATGTGGCTCGCTGGCTCTTTAAGCCATGTGCAATGGAGCTGGAGAAGGCTGGCCTGAGCTGTTGCGATCTTCAGCAGGGCTTGCACCCTGGCGATGCAGGGGCAGCCTTCGTGGCCTTGCTCCTGGGCCATGCCCAGGGTGCGGCTTTTATTTTTCCTGGATTTACTGAGAGGAGCGCTGGGAGGGAAACTCAAACGGGATGACTTGCTCTTCCTGGGGCTCAGGCTTCCGCGTGAAAGAAAGGATGAAACCCCTTTGGTGGGCAAAAAGTGCTGACTGGCCCGTGCTGGGGAGTGGGGGAGGGGGCCCCACGAAGAGCTCCCCTAGGTGGAGTCACCTGCACAGAAAATGGGTAGAAATGCACTCTGGTTATGGATTCTTTCTGGGAAAGGTCCAAGCACCCTGAGGCACCCGAGCTGTGTCTCTGGTACCCAGACTTCTGTGTGCCCAGCCAGAGCGCCACCCCAAAGCTGAGCTACCAGCTGGCCAAGTTCCAGGCTGGTAACTGCTGGCGTGGCATCCCAGACGCACAGTACTTGGGTCCAGGTCTGCATTGGGGGGGGGGGTGATGTCACAAAGTGCCAACCGGTAACATCTGTCTGGCACTGAAGGACTCGGGTTCCTTGTGATTCCTCTTTTGACCAGAGGGAGGAAAAAAAAAAACAAAAAAAACAAAACAAAACAACAACAACAAAAAACCCAACCTAGGTCTCATAAAACTTCAGTTCAAAAGCTATGCAGCAAACCTCTCAGATATAAATCACCCGGTGCAACCTCTGAAACAGCCATCCGAGTTAACCGCTGAGCTGATGGAGGGAAGTGACCTCCGTGGGTGCCTGCCTGCAGGGTGTTCTGGGTCTGCACTCGGCAGGGGGCTACGCACCAAGCTCACAACCGCACACTGCAGTCTTCAGGGAAATGGGCACCTCTAGACAAATATTTTATGGGGTGTTGGACCGCATACTTATCTTGCCTGGAAAAGCACTAGGGGTTGAACTCCCTATGGGCTTTGCGCACACCCCTCTTTATCCTTGCAGACCATCCTTAGCTCATTTTCCAAAATGAGTTCCCTGTATATCCAAAACTGCCTTTGATTAATCAACATTAATCCTTAATTAATCAACAACTTTAATTCTTGGGCGCAATTGTTTTTGAGCCAGCCCAGTGCATCTGGACATGTCGGTAGAGTCCCCGACACATGGTTGTTGATTTTTTGTTTTTTTAGATCATTGTCCCATGGTGCCTAAGATGGACCTTATTTATATATCACTAGGCCGGATTCTGGCTCGTCTGGGCTCCGCCCCACAAACCTAGAAGTTGCTAGGGTTCTGGACTGGTCACTCTCCCCCATCCCTGAGATAGACATCTCTGTGACCTCCCCAACCTGGGGGAGGGCAAGAGAATGAGGCAGGTATGCCTAGGCAAAAGGTTCTCCAGTCTGGGCCTCCGGAGGCAGGGATGACAAATGAGTACCCTTTCTATGGGTAATTAGCCGAGGGGAGAAGCTTGCAGGTATCAGCTGCAGAGAAAATGCTGTCAAGGGGTCCCCTGGCCTCCTAAAGGGACATCAGATGGTACAGGAAGTTCTGAGAGGAAGCAGGTGACCCCAGGGCCCAGCATTCTGATAACTGCTAAGGCTTGTCAAAGTTACAGTACATACTGACACTGTGAAATGAACAGAGTCAGCCACCTAGTTTCTCTAAGCTTCTCACTGCAAGAGATCCTTGCCTTAGAAAGGCATTGTCAGGTCCAAAGTGACCATACCAATCTGGTTTGAGGGAAAGTATTAGACAGGGATGGGGGCTGCTGGACCTCTGCATCCTTAGACACCTTTATCTCTCAGTAGCAGGACAGGGAGTCGCTGCCCAGAGGGGAGATGGACTGAGAGAGCCCATGTCTCCAAGATGTCTCAGACAGAAATCCAGGGCAGGTGGTAATAACCTCCACATCTCCCCGTGACCCCTATAATAGTCAGTCAGCCGGATTTGGGGGATGCCTCGGACCTCACGGCCTGTGCTTCACCCCATGTTTCAGGTGGAGACTTACATGGCTCTGAGTAGACCTAGAAAGGTCTCTCTCTTCTCTCTCTCTCTCTCTCTCTCTCTCTCTCTCTCTCTCTCTCTCTCTCTCTCTCTCTCTCTCTCTCTCCCTCCCTCCCTCCCTCCCTCCCTCCCTCTCTCCATCATCCAGAGTGCTCAGAGTAGTGAATTATAGTACAGCAACGCTAATGAGGGGGAAATGAGGCTAGCACAGTTTCCCTGAATCAGGTGGGGGGGGCGCGGTGCAGTAAGATGCTGAGGCCTGGACACTCTGGTCCCAGGGCAGACGGAGCCATCCCTCCTGTGCACGGGCTCCTGGGATACCTCAACTGCACCAGCGCTGACTCAGGGCCCTTTTCTCCAGCTCTTCTACCCTAGCCTTGGTCAGCCAAGCCCTTGAAGCTAGATTCTCTCTGGCTCCTTGCGCAGGGGCAGTTGGAGCCCAGACTGCTGCAGGCCCTCCTCCCCCCCTCCCCCGCCCTCCCCTCCTGGGCCAAGTCAGCAGTGCTGACGGCTGCGGGGCTGCAGCAGCAGCGGCGATGCAGAGACCCTGCACCACTGCTCAGGGCGGGCGCAGTGCTCTGCCCGCACCCGCGTCCCGACGGCCACCTCCTGGCGGCTGCGCGTAGCCCGCGCCGGGTAGACCCGATCGGACGGCGGCGCTGATTGGTGCAGCGAGTGAGAGTCCCTGGCTTTATTTAGACCACCTTTTCTGGAAGACAATACTTCACTAGAGTCGAGGGCTCGGGGCAGGAGGCAACCCTCCCCGGCGACGGGAGGATGATAAATGAGCAGTTCTGCGCCTGGTGGCTGTTAACTCCAGTGGCTTTGCGCATCCTCGGACCGACCATTTCCACAGCTGCTTTGAGACTGCACACCCAAGTGTGGGGCATGCTTTGAGGAAACTCCAGTGGAGAACAAGACAGACCCTCAGAAGGGTTAGGTCTTAGGACCAGACCGGGGATCCTGTGTCCGAGCACCGCCTTTAGATTTCTGCTCTGAGACTCCAGCTTAGAAGACAAGGCTGCCTTCTTGTTTAGGGGGTAAGGATGGGGTTTCCAAGTCGGGCATCTGATAGATGAGGCGAAGGGACCTACTGGGATCCTATTCTTGAATGTTCCCTTTGGCATTTCTGGGACAGTCCGTGGCGAGAAAGGCTTGGAAGTGGTGGGGAGAGGTTCGTGCACCCCGCAGCATGTAGTCCATTGGCAGAAGGCTGAATAAGTTGGATGTGAAGTCCAGCTTCCTCTGCAGGAGGAAAGCAATCCAGTGAATGTGGGTGGGGTCCAGAGTTGCTGGCCCTCTTGGGTGGGGAAATGGACTTAAGTGGCCGGAAGCTAGGCCTGGAAACAAAGAGAGAAGCCTCAGTGGTCCAGGAAGCATCTTCTCCCCAGTAGATGGTGGGGAAAGTCTTTATTCAGGCAAATAGCTTGAAATTGTCACCCAGGAGCCCATTCCTGGTCTCCCAGGCAGAGTGGGAAGTCACAGCATGCTGTGTACCCTGGAACTGGCTGTTGTAGGATTGCTCACAGCTGTGAGACACTTCAGAGGCTGGGGCCGCTAACTGTTCTGGACCCTGAACTTCATGCTGAAAGACATGTTGTCCCCGTGGCGTCCTTTCCCTGCTTTGGATTGAGGGTCTCCTCCTCACAGGTTGCCCTTGAGGCCTGCATTGTGCTGGGACGAAGGTGGGGGGCAAGGGAGGGGAAGGGGGGAAGTTGGGGAGAAGGTACTGAGATAGCCAATGTAGCAGGGCCAGCAGACCCTGGTGTTTCGGTGCTGATGTAATCAGTTTTAGGGACTGCTCAGTCCTGAGGCTGTCCCAGAACTGACACGAGGAACCCTCTTGCTCAGCCCAGGACAGGACAGCATTGCGGCTGTGTCTCCCTGCCAAGGACGCAGGGTGAGGTGGCTTTACAGAAGAGCTTGACCCTTCAGGCAGAACCAAGTGGTCACTCCAGGGATTCGGGTATAAGGGAGAGTTGACAGCCACGAGAGGTTGGGCCTCCACCTCGCCATGCCGTGCTGGTGAGGTTACCCTGTGGAGTCAGGCAGAAGCAGGGGTCATGGGGAAAGGTACTAAGTTGCTAATGGGATCCAGGACCTGCAGCGCTGCTCCATCATGTCTGCGGTCAGCAGTGTCCCCACCGTCCCTTCTGCAGACCTGACAAAGGATCAAGCTTTGTCATTCCTTTTATGTACTTAAATTTTAACCCTGAGTCCCAAAGCACAGTAACTTCGCAGACACTCTAGACTAAACCAGAAGGTCTCTGGAAATTATCCACCCAAACTCTGAGCTGAACTTGGAGCTGAAGAAAGTAAGATCCAGAGGATAACTGACTTTCCCAAGGACACGGAAGGCTCAGGGCTGACCTGGGATCCCCTAGGACAGGTTTCAGCCTGGCATATGGAGTAAAGATGAGATCATCAGCGCTGGACCCACCAGGTGCCCCCGATGGTGATATAGGACAAGGTAAAGAAACTGGGGATCTGTGGGGGACACACAGGCCTGGGATCTTAGAGACCATGGGCGAAGCCGGGTGAATATGAGACAATTCCGCTTCACTCCCTTTGAGCGCCTCTGCAGCGCCCCTGGTTTACAACTGCCACTGGGCAACATGCCAAGGGGAGAAGCCATTCTGCTGCTTTTATAGTTCCTTCTCTGCAATTCTGGAAAATCAGGGCCACTTGGGTCTGGCGGCTCGCTGTCTGGGTATTGGTGCTCTGTAATTCACACTCTGCCCAGCAGGTGGCTCTCAAGGACACGGTAAGGAAATGGAGCCGCGGTGCTCAGCCTAGCAAGCCGGTTTCCAAGAAAGGGGTTTTCAGTTTTCCATGGTCCGGTGAATTGAGACGGACAATAGTTTTCTTTTCTTTTTTTTTTTCCTTTCAACTAATAAGAACAAGAAGTTTGCTTAGAAATGTCTGGGGTGGTTCGGTATCTGTGTCACTTCCTGAACCCTCATTTTATTTTTGCGATGCAGTGTGGTGTATTTGGGGGAATTTCACCGCAGTTCTCTTCGTAGAGCCGATCTGACATGTCATTTGCGCACCAGCGATTACCGGAAATTTAGCAATAGTCCCCCAAAAGGTCAATCATCCTATAGGGTGGCCAAAGCAGGTTCTGAACTCAGACTCTGCTGATACTCCCCTCCAGGGGCTCTGTCCACCCTTTGCTTGCAGAATATCACCAAAAGACAAGCCCAGAGTCAGTCAGGAATCAGCCACGGTTTCGGTGCCATTCTTATCCCGTCAACCTCTCCCTCAAGGATCGAAAGATATTTCCATCAGTGGCAGTATCTGTCGGGAATCTTAGCTCACTTTTGTATCCAGAGCGGTCCCTGTTTCTTCTCAAATGGTTCCTTGTCGATGCGTCTTGATGACCTTCAACTGTTCAGAAGTGAATTACTGCAATCCTCTAGAAATCAGTCCATTTGCTTAAATCAGATTGTCTTGCTTCTCTGTGATAAAACACTCTTTATAGACTCTAATGTCTGCGTTGGATGGTCATGTCTTGGTGACTTCCGGTTTAGGTCAAAATGGGAGACTATATTCTAGCAGCCCGAGTGTACTGCAGATCAGGAGAGCTGCTAGACCCCTGCTGAGATCTAGGTGACCTTGACAGGGTTACAGAGAAGTAACCAAGAAACTTGGCCGGAGCCGCCTTAAATGGGATATAAGCTAACCAGGTTTTTTTTTCCCTTTTATTTTGACTTGATTTAAAAATTATTTTCATTCATTGTTTGAGTGTTATGTGTGAGTGTGTTGGAGGTGTTGTGTGTGAGTGTGTCAGGGGGTACATATGCACAGAAATCAGAAGATAAATGGCAGGAGTCAGTTCTGGTCTTCTATCCAGTGGGCTGCAGGGATTAAACTCAAGTAGTTAGGTTTGGTGGCAAGCACTTTAGGCCAGCTCCCTGGCCCTGTTTGACTCACTAATGGTGCAAAATCATTACGTCTTCCACAGAGAAGAACTTCCACCCCACCTCCATATCACACCCCTGACCCCTCCCTTTGAAACAGGGTTTCATACTATAACCCCAGCTGCCTGGCTTTGAACTCAAAGCAATCCTCATGATTTAGAAAGCATGCCTCCTGAGCTAGAATTACAGGTACGAGCCACGGACACTCAGCTGTACCCTCAAACAACTCAGTTTAACTCAAAGAATTTATTGGGAGCTGAGATGACATTTCTGTATGAGAACACTTGTCCAGCATGTATGAGGCCTTGGGTTTGATTCCCTAGGACTAAATAAAGAAGAAATCAAAGAAAGAATAATTGACTGACAGTTGGGCAGTGGTGGAACATGCCTTTAATCTCAGTACTTGAGAGGCAGAGGGAAGTAGATTTCTGAGTTTGAGGCCAGCCTGGTCTACAGAGTGAGTTCCAGACAGTCAGGGTTACACAGAGAAACCCTGTCTCAAAAAAAAAAAAAAAAAAAGAAAAGAAAAGAAAAAGAAAGAAAGGAAGGAAGGAAGGAAGAAAAAGAATAATTGACTGAATATCCACCATTGAAAGATTCATTCGAGGAAGGATGGAAAGCAAAGTCTCCGTGCCTTTAGAAGTCAACAGGAAGGGTGCTGGTGGCTCGGTGTGTACGCAGAGATGCTAGCCACCAAGCCTGGTGGCCTGCGTCTAATCTCCAAGATCCACATAGCAGAAGAGAATAGACTCCCACAAACTGTCCCCTTATCACCACACTCACAGCACACCAGCACCCCTACACTCACACTAAATAGATTCATCAGTAAATAAATGTCAGAAAATATTTAAGTCAATGTAGGGAGGAAGGCTGGCAATGTAGCTCAGAGGATACAAAGTTTCTCCGGTAGGCACAAGTTCCCAGGTGTTCAGAGGTTGGTGAGCCCGTTCCTGTAGCCCTAGCATTTGAGAAATGGATGCAGGAAGAGGGTGGAAGGTGTTTTATTACCTCCACATTCTAGGCTGGGCAGTCGGGATTACAGGCCTGAACCATCATGCCTGGCGGGAGTCTGAGACCGACCTGGTCTTCCAGAGAAGCCCAAGGCCATCATGAACTGCGTAGTGAGGCTCTTGCAAAAGAGTAAAACAAACAGATCAAAAGCGAGCTCGGTGGACTACTGCTTGCCTAGCTCGCTCAAGGCTTGGGGGGTCGATCCCCCACTCAAGGGGGGAAGAATCCATAGTTTTACACTTCCTCACAAGAGAGGAACAAAAGACCAGGTCACAGGAGTCTCTCCAGATGACAGAGCTTCTGGGTAGCTCCTGACTCGTCCTTCTTGGTGTGCGTCCTGAGTAGGAAGAATTGCTGGTTGACAGCAATCCCAGGGCTCAGCTCCTCCTTTGCGTAGTTCCTGTGTCCATCTCTGTGGTTTCTGTTCTTGGGCATCTCGCTGCGGGGCTGTCTGCTGCAGGTGGAGTGGTTCTCCCAGGCTTGGAGTGTTTTTATAGCACTCTGAGTAAATAGCACAATTACACAACGCTTCGGCAGTGTGTGAGAAAAGCATTCCATTTCAATGTTTGAATCATGCATTTTTTTTTCTAATGCTGTTTTGACATTTGTTTGTAGCTAGCATCTCAAGTCCTCTAAGATGTGACTGCGGCTTCAATGCCTCAATGAGCCTGCCCCACGCCAGCCCCATCTCCTGTTTGTGATCCAAAGGTCAGCTTGACCTGCAGTCCAAATCTTAGAAATAGCCCATTCAAAATCTCCGAGAGTCTAGGCTGCCCCTGTATGATAGGATTTTTGTTTGTTTGTTTCAGACAGGGTCACAGTATGCAGCCCTGCCTGGCCTGGATCTCACTGTGTAGACCAGGCTGGTCTTGAACTCACAGAGATCTGCCTGTCTCTGCCTCTGAAGTTCTGAGATGTAAGGTATGTAATACCATACCAGGCAAATTTGGTTATTTCACATCAACAGCTAGCGTAAGTAGCTTCTTTTAAACACACAGACTTGGCTTTTCTTTCAAACTGGAGTCAGATGGGCTAGCTCATGATAAAATTATATAACGGAGCTGGGTGTGGTGGGCCTTTGCCTGTAGTTATGGCTACTCGGGAGGCTGAAGCAAGAGGACCAGATTTTCAAGGTCACCTGGGCAACTTAGTGAACTCCTATCTCAAATTAATGCTGGGGAGAAAAAAAATATCAAACTTTAAAAGGCTGGGAATGTAACTCAGTTGAGAGAGCATTTGGTTCCCATGTGGGAGACCTGGGCTTAATCTGCAGGAAAAATAAAAATTACAAAAAGCGTGGAGCATGTCTGTGACGTTCCTGCTGTCCTTGACCCACCAACCACCCGGGCCAGCCAACCAGTTCACAAGGAACCCGGCTGATCTTCCTGAGCGCCTCTGCTCAGTCTGGTGTCCCTAAAGCCACATCTGCGTCACCTCTGAACCAATTCGGCTCTTCTGAAAAGTTAACGCCTCTGATGGAGACACCAGTCTGTATTCATTGCTAAAGTGCAGGGTACTTCAGTGACCCAGGATTGCAACCCCTTAACAGAAAGGAGGGGGAGGGCATTCCTCCTGGGGAGGGAAGTGGAGATGTATGTCCTTAAAAGCCCTGACAGTCACCACAATGTACACCTGGCCTTAGACCGGCTTCAACCTTCCTAACTGCATTGCCTTTTTGTTTCTTTAGATTCCAGTGACCCAAAGTGGCTTCTGTCCCAACACGTTCCTTTACAGCGAGAGAGACTCAGCTTCAGCCGGAAGCCGGGTAAGTGTTCCTATCTCTTCTGGCCAGGGATCCGACGCTTTCAAAGCGCAGTTTTCTGACAGCATATTGAGCGTTTTTTTTCTACTTGTAGAAGAGGAGGTGAGGCTAAGCCTGGAGCTCCCTGCACACTGGGAACTCTGCAGCAGCTGACTGTCAACGGGCAGGGTAGTAGAGGCAGGACAGTAGGACCTCGGTGGTTGTGAGTCTTCCCGTCGGATTTCATGTTGGAAGTGTCTCCATCTTGGGATCTTGTACTGTTGCCCTGGTCATTCTCTGGGCCTCTCCTGTCCTTTAGATTCCCCTTAGGTGGGCAGTCTTCACCTGAGCTCTGTTTAATACATATCCTATTTCTATCCTTAGCACCCCTACATCTCCCTCCTACCTCTACTCTAGGGTGTTTTCAAAGCTAGGGTGTCCCCTCTGCTGTGCAGAACAATTTCAGGACACCCCCTGGGGTAGACATGCTTCCATTTCCTGAGTAATGGACGGAGTCCTGTGGGTACATACAAGAGGAATCGGGTGTCTGCTCTGAAGTTTAAATTAGAAGAGAACTATTTCCCTTCTAGGTCCCTTTGGTGCATTTAAATGAGTACTTGGTAGGGAAGGAGGTGGGATACAGTCTGATTGACAGCTCTATTCTGAGTCCCAGGATCCATCCCCAGCACCGAATAAACCCACACAGGGGCCCCCAGACGTTTAAGGTCAACCTCAATTACACACTGAGCCCAAGGGCAGCCTGGACCACATGAGATCATGTCTCAAAAAGAAAAGGAAGGCTAATCGTGGTGGCACAGGCCTTTAATCCCAGCATGTGGGAGACAGAGGCAGGAGGATCTCCTTGAGTTCAGGCCAGTCTGGTTTACATTTCAAGCTGCAGGCTAGGCAGAACGAAAGAGAGAAACTCTGTTTCAAAACCAAAACAAAACAAAATGCAACGAAATGGAAAGGAAAAGGAAACCTGAGACCAGCAAAATGATTCAGGGTGTGAGATCACCCCCCTGAATGTCACCAAGCATGATGGCCTGAGTTCTGTCCCCAGAAGCCACATGATCAAGGGATAAAACTGACTTCTGCAAGTCTTTCAACCTCCACAGGTGGACTTTATAAATACGCACGTATGTGGGTGACCATGCTGCTCTGCCTGTCACTGTCTCTTTAATGCAGAGACCGAGGAGGGAGGGGGGATCTGCTGGTTACCCCTGCAGTGCCAGCAAGGTGTGCTGCCCATTCAGGGAAGACCAGACACCGCGGAACGAAAGGCTGAGATATTCCACTACTCGCATCACAAATGAGAAAAACTGAGGTTCAGGAAAGTTAGATAAATCTTTCAAAGGTCACCATGAAGCCGCTCAGTGGATAGAAGGAGAGAACTGACTCCCAAAGGTTGTTCTCTGATTGCCACACACTTCCAAGTTGTCCTCAGACAGACAGAGAGACAGACAGACAGACAGACAGACACACACACACACACACACACACACACGCACCCCACATAAAAGTAATCAGTTAATTAATTAATTAAGTGTAAAAGGAGAGGAAGAGAGGAAGAAAAACGGGCACGCCAGTACATGTCTGAAATCCCAGCTCTCAGGAGGTAGAGGCAGGAGGATCAAGAGTTCAAGGCCATTGTCAGCTACATAGTGAATCTGAAGCCACCTGACATTTGAAACTATGTCAAAAATATTTTTTCTGTTTCTAAGGAAAAAAAGAAAGAAAGAAAGAAAGAAAGAAAGCAGGCTTAGAGTTAGTTGGGGAAAAGTCCATTTGGGCTTTGATTCTTGGTGAGACAAGGCCTCATAGGAAGGATTTTCATAGAGGAATGGTGTGGGCTGCCCTCCTGTATAAATCACTCCTGACGCTGTGTTGATCATGGATTCTGGTGAGCAGGTAGGAAACCACGTAGGACACCAGGCAGTCACCCAATGAAGAGCAGTGGAGTGACTGGGAGGAGATTAGAAACAATGTGTCAGGAAGGTGGAGGAGTCCTGAGGGGGTGTGCTTTGGGTGGCGGCAGCAGGCTCGGCTGATGGATGGGATAGCCTGTGGTACGTGAGTACCTGGAGCTCTGGCAGGAGGAAGTTGCTATCTTTGGAGCTGGGGTGATCTCAGAGAAGTACCATGTATAAGTGGGGTACAGATGGGACCTTAACTTTGTGTGTGATGTTCCTCTGCACCCCCTGGGACTTTGCACTGATAATTGTTCGAGTTGGAGGATAGGGTGTGTGACTTCAGGTGTCTGGTTAAATGTTACTGAGAGTCCCCAGCAGACAGGAATGTTAGGGGGGAGAATAACGGTGTGAGGGCCAAGCCCTGGCGTCCTCCAACTAGAAGAGAGAGGAGAACAGGGGAGGAACCTGAAGAAAAGAGCTGTGAATGACAGGAGGCACTGCCGAGGGTCCTGAGAGCAATAGCTGCAAAGACCAGGAGGAATCAGCGCTCCAAAGACCAGGAAACAATGTGCCATCAGTCCTCCACGCCAGGGACTGTGAACCAATGGCTGGAGCGATTGATAGGGAGATCTCACAAGACAGGGACAAGATATGAATAGGATTTTTTGGGGTTTTTTTCTTTTTCCATTCTCTCTCTCTCTCTCTCTCTCTCTCTCTCTCTCTCTCTCTCTCTCTCTCTCTCTCTGTGTGTGTGTGTGTGTGTGTGTGTGTGTGTGTGTATCTATCTGTCTCTCTGTATGTGTGTATGTATACACATTTACATACATGCAGGCACAGGTGTGCGGGGTGTCCATGAGCGTAGGTGTGTGTGCATGTGAGAACCCAAGGCTGGCATTGGGATCTATCCTCAAAGGCTCTTCCACCTTAGTCCATGAGGCAGGGCCTCTCGGTCAAACCCAGAGCTCACCAGTACTGCCAGTCTAGCCACCCAGATTACTCTGGAGATCTCTTGTCTCTGCCTTCCAAGGCTGGAACTTCAGGTGGGCCAACAAGCCCATCCAGGATCTAGGTGGGTTCTGTGGATCTGAACTCTGGACCCCATATTTGGGTAGCAAGTGCTTAATCACCAAGTTGTATCACAGCCTATGGTGGTGGTGTTTTGGTATTTTGAGACAGAACCTTCTTATATAGCCCAGGCTGGCCTGAAACTGGTGGTCCTTCTGGGTCAGAGTCTGGGATCACAGGAACATTCCACAACACCAGGATTTGGAAGCAGCTTTAATGTTACCTCCCTAACCCCACTAGACATGAAATTAAGAACCACTCAGACTTGGGGGTCGGGGGAGGGCCGAGTCAGAACAGAAAAGGTGAATGGGTGCTGGTCAGTGAGCTATTCGATCTGTCAACCCTATTGATTGCATGGGGGGCTAGGGGGTGGGGTGGTGGGAGGGGGCAGGGGTCACACTGGCCTCCACCATGAACTTCTTGAAGAAATGGCTTCTAGTCCCTGGTTTATGTTCCCCATGCTAATCCAACTGTGATTGACAGGCCTTGAGGGATAGCTGCCAGACACAAAGACCCATCAGTTCTTTAAAAAATAATCTGCTAAGGGAATTAAGGACGGCTCTGTGGATAAAAGTACTTAGCACATGAATGTAAGGACCTGAGTTCAAACCCAAGAACCCATGGGAAAGCAAGGCAGGTAGGCAAGTGTCTGTGATCCCTGAGCTTCTGTTGGGAGATGGAAAACAGATATAGGACAATTCCAAAAGCTTGGGGACTGTAGCCTGGCATATATAGTGGCAAACAAGAGACCTTATCTCAAACCAGATGGTAGACTGTGGCTGATACTTAAGGTTGTTCTCTGCCTTACCTGAGATGGCCCAGATTCACGTACAAGAATGTATACACATCATGTACACACACACACACACACACACACACACACACACACACACACACACACACATCCATAGATATATATGACATTTTATAAAAATAATAATCTGCTAGGGCTGAGAACATATCTTGGTTGAGAGAATGCTTGCCTAGCATGCACAAAGTCTGGGTTCAATCCTAAGCACTGCAGAAACAGGGTGTGGTGGGGTGCAGAGATTGCTCAGTTGTTAGAACACTGGCTGTGCTTACAGAGAACCTGGGTTTGGTTCCCAGCACCCACACGGTGGCTCATAACAATCTGTAAATCTAGTCCCAGGGGGTCTGATGCCCTCTTCTGACATCTACAAGCATTGTAGAAATATGCTAGGCATATATAACATACAGGGAAAATACACACAAAATGAAGTAAAATAAAATAAAATAATAAAGCGGGTGTGGTGGTCAGTAAAGGCTGGAAGATCAGAACTCAAGGTCAACCATCGGAGACATGAGGAGCTCAAGGACAGCCTGAGCTAAATGTGACCACATCACAAAAACACAACAACAAAAACAATTTTTTTTTTTAAGAAAAAGAAAAGAATCCTTAGTTCCTTCTTTTATGTTAGATTTCACTGTCTGGGTTGTAATCAAAGTGCACTAGGTTTTTGGTTTTTGTTGTTTTGTTTTTCTTCTAACTGTTTCTTTGATGAAGTCTTTATCCGAATAAGCTATACCAAATTACTTGAAGAAAACAGCTCTTTTTTTTACTTTCTTTCTTTTTTCTTTTTGTTTTTTGTTTCTAGAGATAAGACAAAGTCTATGGAGTACAGCATAGTGATCCTCCTGCCTGCACTCGCCCCCCCCCCCCCATGCCTACAAATAGCGCAGGAACTCATGGAGAGCGCATGGAGAGGTCAAAGGACAACGTATAAGACTTAGTCCTCTTCTCCTAGCATGTGTGGTCTAGGGAACAAACTCAGTTCATCAGGCTTGGCAGCAAGCACCTCTACCCACTGAGCCATCCCGTCAGCCCAAATGTAGGGACTGTGTAGCAATGCAGAGGGAACAAATTTGATACAGATTATCAGACACAGAATAGTCTTGACCAAATGTAGGGACTGTGTAGCAATGCAGAGGGAACAAATTTGATACAGATTATCAGACACAGAATAGTCCTGACAACGGCTCATTGATGAAATAACTTTCCATCTATCTACTGACTGATAATCAATTCAGTCTTAGAACAAGGCGCTCCTTGGTGCTTGATCAGAGAGTGGTTTGATCTGACTCAGGAGCCACACAGCAGCTTTAGAAGCTGGCCAATTGTCAGGACCTGCAGGCTGCTGGAGCCCAGGAGTTCAGCAGTCAGCGCCGGGAGCACAGTGAAAACCGCTTCTTCTATGCTCCTGCTGGTTGCGGTTTTAAATCCTGTGGTGATCTGTTTGCCAAGTGAGATAGCTTTGTTACTCACAGACAAGGCCTAGAGAATTGTGCTTGACATTGGCCAAGGCTCTCCACGGGGTCTGGAGGCTCCTTGGAGCATCTGCCCCCATACCACATACACACATACATACACACACATGGGTATACACACATGCGCACACACATATACACACACATACACACACAAGTATATATACTTCCCTGTGCCAGGGTCCAGTTTGGGGCAATACCCCTGGAGTCTCCAGGGAAGAGGCAGGCTGCCTGGGCTCTTGACTCGGCCCCAGTAGATATCAGCTGCAGTCAGAGGGTGCCTGACTTCCTGTCAACTACCATAGAAAGAGAGCTTCTAGGTCAGGGGAGTGAGTGGACTTTCAGGGAACACCAGGACGGGAAGAAATGGTGCAAAGATGGCTTTGTCCCTCTTTCCTTTCTGATGCTAAAAAAGAGATACAAGGCCTCCTGGTGCTGGACAAGATGGTACTGCCAAGGCCCCCTTTCTTCTTTTGTTTCAATCTTTGTGTATGTGAGTGTGCATGTGTGTGCATGTGTGTGTGTGTGTGTGTCTGTCTGTCTGTCTGTCTCTGTATATGTGTCTGACTGTCTGTCTGCCTGTGTGTTTATTTGTATGTGTGTATGTCACTGTGTGTGTACACCATAGCTCAAGTGTTGAGGTCAGATGACAGCCTCAGGTCTCCAACTTCTACCTTGCTTGAGAAAGGGTCTCTTGTTTTTGTTATTGGCTCAAGAGCTTGTAGGGGGTTCTCCTGTCTCTGAAACACAGGAATTACAGATGTAGGCAACTATGCTAGCTTTCCACAGGGAGCTCTCGCTCAGGCCCTCATGCCTGCACACTGAGCCCTTTCCCTCCTGAGGTGAACTTACCACAACATCAACAGTTACACCGTGCGAGGATGGTCACAAAACCAAATGTCTTGGTTTAGTTTTGTGTTGCTGTAATAAAACACCACATCCAAGGCAACTTATAGAAGGAAGGGTTTATGTCTCCTGGGGGATGGCAGTCTATCACTGTCACAGCACCTAGGAGAGTGGCAGGAGGCAAGCATAGCAACAGGAACAACCCAGAGATCACATCTCAAACTGCAAGCAGGAAGCAGAGGAAGGGAACTTGAAGTGGCACGAAGCTCTAAACTCTCAAAGCCATCTCTAAGTAACACAGTACTCCAACAAGGCCATACCTCCTAACACCACACCCCCAGCATTGTCACCAACTGCTGAGAGAGCATTCAAATGCCCCAGACTATAGGGAATATCACATACAAACCCCCACCACACCATGCAAACATCGCTGGTCTTTATTTCTAGAACATTTTCAACCTCCTTTGAAAAACCTCCTCTTCATACAAGAGATCTTCACAGGAGATCAGTACTCCCTGGATTCCTGGCTGGGCGTTCTGGATGACTTAGATCTAGAAACATCTGGAACACTTTATAGATTACGTTAGAGAGAAAAGCAAGCAGGAGTCCAACCACCTCTGGGCGTCAGTGGTCATATAGGAGATGCTGATGTCTCCTAGAATGCTATATGGTGGCTGTGTCTGGGGATGTGGGCTGGTGCTGTTGGAACCCCAGCTGATATCGTTCCTGCTTCTCCATATTACCTCTCTCCAGAGACTTCTTGCATAGCCTGGAGGCCAGTGGGGCTCCAAGTGTGGGCTGACGGTTGCGACGTTCTAAACCAAAAACTAGGGAGAAATAAGACCAAGTTTGTTGAACAGAGGCTTTCCAAAACCAGTCCTTAGCCAAACAGGATAGCACAACCCTGCCTTAGCAGCTTGTAGGGAACTGAGGCGAGAGGAGCATTAAGGCTACCTTGTGTTACCTAGCCTCAAAACCAAAACAAAAAAAGAAACAAACAAAACGGAGAGCTGGGGATATGCTTGTTAGCAGCAACAAAGTCCTAGGTTCATTTCAAACCATGGGGGGGCGGGAATACATACATATAATAAATATATATATATAATAAAGAAGAAAAGGGGCCTCCGAGGATGGAAAAGTAAGAATTGGGCTTTCTAGTTTTCTTAGTGGTGGTATCTATTGCTATATAGTGTATCTATCTTGTGCTAGCCGCCCACATCAAGGCCTTCGGTGATTCTCAGAGAAAAGTAGGATACAGGAAGCCAGTGGGGATGGAACACCCAGATTTGAATGCGCCCACGGGTCTGTCCCTGTGGACAGGGAATGAGGGTCCTTCAAGCTTGTGACATAGCCGGTGCTCCTCAGAGGCTCAGATGAACGGGCGGTGCCTGGGGATGTCTGCTGTGGGCTGGGACTCAACTGCAGTCCTTAGGACACCCCGCCCCCCAGGGCAGAGCGCTTCCACTCATTTTCTTCTCATTGTGACAAGGGGCCAGGTTTCACTTTTCTGGTCATCACTTGTAAATTAGAGAGGGCCAGGGCTTATCTCAAATGGAGTCTTTGAAAATCACCAGGGGAGATTTATTATGATACCTAGTGTTACAGGAGGCTGCATGGGGGAAAGGTGGTGTGTGTGTGTGTGTGTGTGTGTACTCATTAGTGAATCACAAGGGGACCCCACATTGGCTGTCCACAAAGTCTTGCCCGAGCTGTGTGTGGTGACACACCCCTTTAATCTCAGCAATCAGCAGGAGGCCGAGGCAGGCACCTCTCTGTGCATTTGATGCTAACCTGGTCTATATAGTGAGTTCTGGGCCAGCCTGGGCTCTATAGTGAAACCCTGTCTTGAGAAACAAACACCTTTCTAAGGGCAGCCTCCAGAGCCCATGTCTTAGTCAAGGTTTTACTGCTGTGAACAGATACCATGACCAAGGCTGCTTTTTTTTTTTTTTTTTGGTTTTTCGAGACAGGGTTTCCCTGGCTGTCCCGGAACTCACTCTGTAGACCAGGCTGGCTCGAACTCAGAAATCCGCCTGCCTCTGCCTTCCAGTGCTGGAATTAAAGGTGTGTGCCACCACTGCCTGGCTGACCAACATTTATAAGACTAACATTTAACTGGGGCTGGCTTACAGGTTCAGAGGTTCAGTCCATTATCATCAGGGCAGGATCATGGCAGCGTCCAGGCAGGCATGGTGCAGGGGGAGCTGAGAGTTCTGCATCTCCATCTGAAGGATGCTAGAGGAAGACTGACTCTAGGTCTCTTGGGGTCTCCCAGCTACTAGAAGTCTGGGAAAAGAGAATGCATAGGTTCATCCCCAGAGCATCGCCTTCTGCAAAATGGGGACAGCTCGAGTGGCCACTGCCCAAGGGTCCTTGCATGCTGGGGCAGTGTTTGCCTCTCTCTTCCTTAGAAGAACCCCTTACCCTTCCATGTAGGAAGAATGGAGTCTCCCCCGCTGACTTCAGAGAACTTTGCTCTGGTGACCAGGGACAACTTCAGTCTCAGGGCTGTGCTTAGCCTTCACACTCAGGGGCCCTGCTGAAGTGTGAACTCCCAGTGCGTGGAAGGCTGGAGATGACATGTCTGGGTGCGAGTCTGCGGCTGCTGAAGGGATTTCTGTCATGTAACCAACGATCCAGGGCAGAGACAGGAGTCTCGGTGAGCCCTGTGCCTGGGCACGATGGACCCGAGGGAATTTGTCCCTGAGCCTGAGATCTGTACTGGCTGGGGACAAGATGATAGGTGGAGTCCCCTTTCCCACAGGGCAAGGCAGTCTTCAGTGCTGTGTACATGAGCCTCTCTACAAACCCACAAGGGGGTCCTGTGCCATATGCACTGGATAGAGAAGAAGGCGTGAGAAATGGGAGGCGCGTGCCTGGCTCGCTGCCCAGACTCCTCCCTGCAGCTCTGGCTCCGTACTTCAGTCTAAGTTAGTACAAAGCCCTGCCCCACTCGAGGTCTCTAACCGGGCGCTCCCAGCTCAAGAGCGCCATGCGCCCAGCACGGCTCCCTCACTCCCGGGACCAGCTCCCAGAGTTTTAAGACCTAAGGAGTTGGGTCGTCACAAAATCCCGCAGCGCCACAACTTGGGGACACGGTGAGTTGGGGACAGGACACAGGGCCACAGCAGGGTGCTTGTTCCGGGGGTGAAAACCTGGAGCTACGAAACCCGAAACACTCTGAGCTGGCAATGGCTTAGAGAAGACGCTTCCATGTTTAAGTGACCTGGACGTGGAACTTTTCTGACCTCTTCCCAGGGCGCTATCTCGCGGTCTGAGTATTGTTGTTGAGTGTCGCCGTGGTTTCTGTTCGCTTGCTATAGGCCCACTCGGGTTTCGGTCTCATCGCGGAGAGGCGAGGGGGTACCCGGAAGGATCGCGATGGCCCGGGATGCATGCTGCATCAGCCTTAGGGTGGTGCGCCCTGGCACCGGGTGGGCAGCGAGCGAGACAAGAGGCGCTGCGCAAACTCTGAGCTCCCGCTGGGGGAAGAGCCGACCAGGGCAGAGCAGAGGCCGAGGTGCGGCACCCAATGACTGCAACCCGCTCGATAGGACCCCAACCCGGCTGCTTGATCCCCTTGCCGTGTCCGGTCACCTCCCCACCCCGCCCCCCGGCCCAGCCAACGCATAGACCAGCGTGACCCCGTCGCCCGCAGTGCTCGCTGGCGCCGCCCTCGCGCGCCCGGCCTTTCGCCCACCTTGACCCACTTTTTCTTTCCAGGTGACAGAGATGTGGCCACACCGACCATTTAAAGCGATCCCAACTCCGGGGAAGCCTTGCTGGAAAGACGCGGCTTCCATCCCGGGAACCTGGAGGAGGATCGAGCAGGGGCTATGCCTAGGCTTGCCTGGACTTGTTCAGAGCAGGGTTGCTCCCCTCGGTAACTGCACAGATTGGGGGCTTTGGGGGACGTTGCCAGAATCTGAAAGCCAAGGTTGGGGGCTACAGGGGCCCGGGATCTGCGCACCTGCTCGCCGAGGACCACAGGTAAACACTGAGCCGGGCTTCTTGTCTGTGGGAAAGTGTGGGAAAGAGTCAGGAACTAGGCCGAGTACTTGAGTGATAATTACAGAAAACTGCTGGGCTGTGCAGCCCAGCACAGGAAGGCGAAGAATTTCCAAGAAGTAACAAAATGTCCTTTGATATCATCATCTCTGGAGAGAAAGGATTCCTTTGGGGGAGTTTTGCTTGGGCCGATTTTTTTTTCTTCTTTGATCTTTGTTGGGCGTGAAGAAGACTCTGACGCCCTTGGGCTGTGCTCACCAATCTGGGAGTTGAGCTAAAGCTGACGACTCCCAGGTTCTCGTTCCCACACATAAATGGGGCGCTGACCTTGCCACCCAGAGTTGTACTGAGAAATTTACTAGGCAGGGAAAAAAAAAAGGTGCTTGGGTCACTAAAGCTGTACTCTCAAATTGTGTGTGTGTGTGTGTGTGTGTGTGTGTAGCCCAAGCTATTCTTGAGCTCAAGGCATTTCCCGTCTCAGCCTCCTGCGCGTGGATTCAAATTCTAATGTCGGATCTGAGGGGTCTCCGCCTCCATCCCCAGTCCCCTTCGGTGGGTGCGAGCGCCCCTGCTGGCAGGAGCTCTGCCTAGCCTGAAAGAGCTTTATTGTTTAGAGCTTCCTGCCGCTTCCCAGAGCAGCAGGGGCCAAGTCCCAGGTGCCCCCTTCTCCCAGGCTAGAGTGAAAGGTTTCCCTTTTAGGTTCTTCGTATCGTAAATAGGAGAATTTAATAAACTCGGAAGGCAGCTCAAGGACAAGTTTATTAGGATGTGAGAGAAAACAAGGTGGCAGGAAAGCTGTACGTGTTGCCCTCGGAAGAGGGCATTGGTGGGCAAGCGTGGCAGGGGTGGAAGACCAGAGAAAGAGTGCAAGAAAGCCCAGGGTGCCGGGAGAAGGCAGGCTTGGGCTGTAGCCGGTATCCAGGAGAAAAGGTGACTGAGAAGGAGGAGGTGTGAGTCGGGACTCGGAAGGCAGAGCAGGCGACCCTGCAGTGCGGTGCTCAGAAGCCTTGTGAGATGGAGGAAGCCCCGCTCGTGGTTGCTTGGAGGGAGGCGCTCCCAGCAAGGACAAGGGCATCATTTCATCGAGGGGATAATTATTTCTCCTTCTTGGCCTGTCTTCAGGAGAATCCGGTTTCCTGGATGTGGGAAGGGTATGATGATTGACTTCTGGCCAGGTGATTGACAGACCCCACTGGATTACTGGTTAAAAGGAGGAGACGATAGTATGTGATGTTTTGGGGTAGCTTAGGATGTCGGATCTCCATCCCTGGCCAGAAGTGGAATTTATATTTTATTCTTTCAACTGGGAGGAACTAGCTTTCCCCCAATAAGCCTCAACAAAGCCAAGATCCCTCCATTCTTTTAGATGGTATTTTAAATCTTAAGGAGACAATTTGAACTTTTCCATTTACTAGCATTACCATGAAAACAGGAAGTGGGGTTCACCCTGAGTGGCCTCTAAGCCCCCTGATATCTAGCTACGGGGCACTAGGTGAGTATGTAGCAGCACCCACAGGACACGTACCGCCATCCTCCCTCCCCCCACCCCAGCTCCATGTCTGTCGGGGCTCTACAGAAACCTGGGACCCATGGCCTCTTGACAATCTAATGCTTGGGCTCACGCATCTAGACATGACTGGGCCTCTTGTATAAAATGTCACATCCAGGGACAAAGTGGCACAGTGTTATGTGTGGCCTGTCTGCAGTTCCGAGAGAACTCGGGGACAAATAGTTGTTCTTTGAGCTACAGTACTTACTATGCAGTAATGGCCAGCGTAGCTATGCTAGGGAAGGAGGGAGGTATGTGCATTTGAATATTAACCTTGAAGGTCCATCTGGGCTGTTTGGGACAGGATCAGCCGGTGCCCCAGGACCCACTGACAGCAGATGCCGAGTATGTTAGTAATCGGTGTTCCCCTGAGCAACCCCAGCCTTCAGACCAGTGGGCTCTCCCTTGCTCTGCCAATCTGCCTGTCTTCTAAGTCTCAAGGATCCTCGACTAACAGGCTTGGCAGCCACGAGGCCATGTTTTGCTTCTCACCCTGAATTCTTAGTACACATCACCAGCTAAACCTAGACAAGCCTGCAGATTGTCTGCATGTAGCATCCAGGATGAGCCTCCCAGTAACATGGTACCCTGCTGTTGTTATTTTGTATTACTCTTGGGACTGGCAATTGGTCTAGATGGCATAGCAGGATGCCAGGGTGAAAAGAGGCTGTTGTGATTATAGGACACATGACCTCTGACTTCAAGAGATCAGGGAGATGGACAGGTAAATAAGTGGGCAGGGCTCACTTACTCCTTCACGGGTTGCCACCTGCAGAGAGAGTCACTGAGAGTGAGTCTGACCGAGAGAGGAAGGCGGGCACTCTGTAGACAGAAGGCCAGCACGTGCAAATACCTGCGTTTGATGTATTTGAGAAAAGTCAAGGAAGCTATGAGGCTGCAGGTGGTTTTGCAGGACACCCAGTAACAAGTATCAGAAGGAAAGACGAAAGAGATTAGACTGCAACCTTGTAGCCTGCTGTGGCCGGAAGACCCACTCTTCCCAGAGAGCACAGCTCAGCCCTGCAGGCTCAAGGGCTCCGCAGATGGTTGCGTAGTGGGAGGTGCCACCATGCAGGCACCTGGTGCAGCTCATTTGTCCCCTCTCACAGGAAATCGCAGGACTCCTTTGGAGCCTCAGCATTCGGGTCTAGGCGTGACTTTAGGCTCAAGGACCTGTCCTGTCTTAGCCAACTCTGTCATTAGCTTTGTGAGTCTGGAAGTAGAAATTGACCTTTTCAGCTTTCGTTCCTCAGTCATGAAATTGGACTTATGAACTGGGTAGGGTAGGACACGCCCATAATCCCGGCACTTGGAGGCTGAGACTCCAGAAGCCAGACCAGGCTACAGAGCAAGACCCTGAATCAGAGGGAGAGGAGAGGGAAGGTACATTGGGCTTAAGTTAGGATGTACTGTGTACTGAGCGGTGGTATAAAATAACTAGTCATCAAAGGCCTGGCAGTGGTGGTGTACGCCTTTAATCCCAGCACTTGGGAGGTAGAGGCAGTCAGACTCTGTGAGTTCGAGTTCAAGGCCAACCTGGTCTACTGGGTATGTTTCAGGACAAGCCAGGAATATGGACTGAGAAACACCCCCCCTTTTTTTGAGGGGGGTCTTTCGAGACAAGATTTCTCTGTATAGCCCTGGCTGTCCTAGAACTCACTCTGTAGACCAGGCTGGCCTCAAACTCAGAAATCCACCCGCCTCTGCCTCCCAAATGGTGGTATTAAAGGCGTGAGCCACCACTGTCCAGCCTGAGAAAACTTCTCTTGAAAATAACAAAACAAAACTGGTCATCAGACAGGTGTGGGCTAAGCATCTCATCAAGCCTTTGTCTTTGTCCGTGTTCCATGCATTCCCTAAGACAGCGGATTCTGTCCTCACTGACAGAATCCAAAGGGTTTGGGGTTTTTGTTTGTTTGATTTTTTTTTTTAATTTTGCATTGCAAATGTTTCTCTCTTCCCCTTCTTAAAAGCTACTGCTTTGATTTTTGTTTTGTTTTGTTTTTTTTTTTAGACCTAGTACTGCAGATATTTAAACTAAGTAAAATACTCCGAGGTGGCATAAAAAAGAAGGGTCTCTGCAGATGTCGATGTCCAGTGTGTGTACATAGGTATGTGTATGTATATAGTGTGTGTGTTCATGTGTGTGTGGTATTTGTGTATGAGTGTCTATGTGTGTGGTGTGTGTATTCATGTGTGGGTGGTTTGTATATGTGTGTAGTGTGTATAGTGAGTGTATATGTGTAGTGTGTGGTGTGTAGTGTTTGTATATGTGTGTGTGTATGTGTGTAGTATGTGTGTGGTGTGTGTGTGTAGTGTATGTATGTGTATGTGGTGTGTGTGTGTGGTGTGTATGTGTGGTATGTGAGTGTGTGTAGTGTGTGTGTGTGTGTGCGTAGTGTGTGTATATGTGTGTGCGTATGTGTGTAGTATATGTGTGGTGTGTGTGTGTAGTGTATGTATGTGTATGTGGTGTGTGTGTGTGGTGTGTATGTGTGGTGTGTGAGTGTGTGTAGTGTGTGTGTGTGCGTAGTGTGTGTATATGTGTGTGTGTGTGTGGTGTGTATGTGTGGTGTGTGAGTGTGTGTAGTGTGTGTGTGTGCGTAGTGTGTGTATATGTGTGTGTGTGTGTGGTGTGTATGTGTGGTGTGTGAGTGTGTGTAGTGTGTGTGTGTGTGCGTAGTGTGTGTATATGTGTGTGTGTAGTGTATGTATGTGTATGTGGTGTGTGTGTGTGGTGTGTATGTGTGGTGTGTGAGTGTGTGTAGTGTGTGTATATGTGTGTGTGAGTGTGTGTGTGTGAGTGTGTGTGTGAGTGTGTGTAGTGTGTGTGTAGTGTGTGTGTGTGTGCGTAGTGTGTGTATATGTGTGTGTGTAGTGTATGTATGTGTATGTGGTGTGTGTGTGTGGTGTGTATGTGTGGTGTGTGAGTGTGTGTAGTGTGTGTATATGTGTGTGTGTGTGAGTGTGTGTGTGTGTGTGCGTAGTGTGTGTATATGTGTGTGTGTGAGTGTGTGTGTGGTGTTAGGAGCCCAGTTAGTTGACTGTTTGACCCACGTTCATCCCTAGTGTTGACTTTGTTCTTTTTAAAGTTAATTGGCTTTGGTTTTTTTCTTGTGGGTGTGTGTGTCATGTATTTGCACATGTGTGCACACATCCCCGGATGAGCTCCTAGTGACCAGAGAAGGGTCCTTAGTGTCCTCTCCTATCTCTCTCCCTTGAGCCTGGAGCTGCCTATCAGCCAGAAAACCCCAGGGAGTTTCCAGTCTCCGTCCCCAGCAAGGCTGAGATAGTTTTGGAGTTTCGTGACACGGTTTCCCTTTGTAGCCCTGGCTGTCCTAGAAATAGACCAGGCTGGCCTCGAATTCATGAGGATCTGTCTGCCTCTGCTTCCCAAATGCTGGGATTAAGGCTTGCGCCACCCCAGGCTTGATCCTTAATCCTCGTGATCTTTAATCCTTCCTCAGATGGTCACCTCATCTTTCGACATTATTAATTAAGATGGACCAGGAATGACAGCGGGTAACAGGGCCATGCCCACTCTGCTGTGTGAAGGCAGCTGAGCGCACTGCCCTCCTATCAACACAACCAGTGAGGGAAGCTTAAGGTCCTGGATCCCGAGGTCCCCTGGTCCCCACAGCCACGGTGCAGGGTTGCAAAAGCTACCAGCCACAAGTGAACAAACCCCTCAGCTCCCATCCCAGGAGTCAGGGCCCCTCACGTGCTGGACAAGCACCCGATCACCGAGCTATCATTTATGTTTATTTTCTATATGCATGCGTGTGTATGTAGTTACATGTTTCCATGTGTGTGAGCATGGGTGTGCGGGGTGCCTGTGCATGTGGAAGCCACCCTCACTCAATGGGCAGGGTTCCTCAATCAACCTCAGAGTTCACTGATAATATACGGTTAGTCTTGAGAGCCAGTTTTCTCTGGGTTGAGATTCCCTGTCTTTGCTTTCTGAGCTGGAAATGAGGGTGCCCACCAGGCCCACCTGACATTTATACAGGTTCCGGGGATCCAAACCCTGGTCCCCAAATCTGCTCTGCACAATGCTCTAGTCACTCTAACCACCGAGTCAAGGTCTCCCTAAGTCATCCCTCCTCCAGCCTCTGAGTCCCGAGTAGACAAGTCGGTACTTGAGAACTTGCTGGAAGACAGCAGCTCGGGAAGTGTTGAGTCCAGTTGGGTCCCTGCTGGTGCTCTGTCTGCTCTGGGACAGCAGGCCCCGCAGAGCTAGAACCCAGATGCAGTAGCCATTCAAGGGTAAGGTCCTGTCTGTTTTGATTTCAAGTGTGAACCCCAGCTATCCTCTGGGACCAGTAGCTGTGCAGGAGCCCCTCCACTTTGGCATCTCTTAAGGACTTTGCTGTGCCCTCAAAAACCATGTAGGACCCGGGGATGCAATCCCATAGGTAGTGTACTTACCTGGCATGCACTGAGCCTTGGGCTCAACTGATCCCTTCCATTGAATAAATTGGCACATTCCTATAATCCCACAACTTGGTAGAGGCAGAAAGGCCAGGAGTTCAAGGTCATCCTTTTTTTATTTCCTTTAGACGATGAGGAGGAGGAGGAGGAGATCTCACTCTGTAACCCCTAGAACTCTCAATATAGACAAGGCTTACCCCCCATCTTTTCTGCCAGTGACAACATAAGCCACCATGCTCATCATCCAAGGTCATTCTGGAGTGTGTAACTAATTCCAACTAGCTAGAGAATCATTCCTTTCTGCTTTCCCCCTCAGAGCGGCTAGAAGGTTCAGATAAGGAGGGTCATTCATTTCATGAGCTCTGGGCTCACGAAAAGGCAAGGTGTGTGTGTGCATGTGCGTGTGCAGGTGCGTGTGTGTGCATGTGCGTTCGCATGTGTGTGTGTGCGTGCGTGTGCTCGAGTGTGTGTGTGTGTGTGTGCGTGCATGTGTGTGTGTGTGTGTGTGTGTGTGTGTGTGCCCTCACAAGCTTTAGTGTGGCCAGGTTGACAGAGTGACATAATACACGAAGAACAAGCACTCGTTGAGCTCCTTACCACAGGCACCGGCAAGTACGGCGGCCGCTACCTTATCTAACGCTGTAGCGATGCTCTCAAGTCCCTGACGTGTCCCTGTTTTGAGTCATATCATCGGGCATAAGTGTGGTCACAGTAGAGCTGGCTTGGCTTCGTGTCATGTGACTGACTCAGCGTGGTTCGGTGAAGGAACCAAAATGGCTGCGAAGGTACCCAGAAGCTCAGGCCACAAGACCGGTGGGATCCATCAACAGCATGACTGCTCTCCTCGTGGTGGGCTGTGGAGGTGTCCCTCGCTGTGGAGGTGTCCCTCATAGGGGCCTGTGGAGGTGTCCCTCGTGGTGGTCTGTGGAGGTGTCCCTCGTGGTGGGCTGTGGAGGTGTCCCTCGTGGTGGCCTGTGGAGGTGTCCCTCGTGGTGGGCTGTGGAGGTGTCCCTCGTGGTGGGCTGTGGAGGTGTCCCTCATAGGGGCCTGTGGAGGTGTCCCTCGTGGTGGACTGTGGAGGTGTCCCTCATAGGGGCCTGTGGAGGTGTCCCTCGTGGTGGGCTGTGGAGGTGTCCCATTGCTATGTATCGGTTCAGCACAAACGCAGTGACTTTAAGAACACATTCTTGTCAACTCTCTCCTGGGTCAGGAGTCCTCGCACGGCTTCCCCAGGTCCTGTTCAGGGCTGTCATTGAGGTCTTATCCAGGGTCACCTGGGAACAGGTAAAGGTTACTCAGTTGCTTGGCAGATTCCTATGTTCGGTCATACCAAAGCCGCTGGCTTCCCTCCCAATGCTGACCAGGGCTTTCCTTCCGCTCCTAGAGGCCTGTGATCCCACAAGGCCCCTTCTCCAGCTCTCAGAACTCAGTGGCTCGTTTCTGTAAAGTGAGCAGAAGTCTTTAGCGCCCATCTTCCAACAAGGGAGGGAATTGTTTTGAGATAGGAACTTGCTAAGCTCAGATTCAACCTGCTACAGACTCCTGACTCCTGAGTGTCGACATCACAGGCATCTGCCACCATGCCCAGCAAGAGGTTTGCCTAGCATGCACAGGCCCTAGGCTTGATCCCTGGCACCACGTAACCCAGGCATGGCGGTACACACTTGTAATCTCAGGGTGAGGGGAGGGAAATGGAAAGATCAGAATTCCAGGTCATCCTTAGCTATCTATTGAGTCTGAGGCCAGCCTGGACTCTCTGAGACCCTATCTTCAAAAAGCCAAACAAAAACAATGCTACCAGGCTAAACACAAAATCACCCCTTCTTCCTGAGCCAGACTGAACATGAGTCAGCAGACTATGGTGTGTGGTCAACAGCCTAAAGGCTCGGCCTTGGGCCACAGAGCTTTTTACACATGCCCACGTGTGTTCTGAAGTACATCTATTGCTTCCACTGATCCCGTGTGGATGTGATTTCAACAAACCTGGCCTTCCCTTCTGTGTGGCTGCCTGAGTCACTGAGGGTCAACACTTCCGTCCCTAGTTGGGTTGGCACTGAGTGTGAATTACAGTCCGGTGCAGTGGAGTTCACCTCCAGGGTCAGGGTAAGAGGTGTTGTCAGCTGACAATGAGACCTGCTTCCACTCCTCAGGCGTGTTAATGTGATTGTGGTATTTACTGATGCTGCATTTCAACTGACTGCAGAGTTGGAAACCGTGGAGTGTGTGCTTGCCTAAGAAGGGGACCCAGAGAGTACCATCATAGCAGCCGACCAGAGACTCTCACCCTGCCTTACACACCCCTCTCTTCTTCATTTCAGGAGTGTGTCCAGACAAATAACCACTGATGGACTTGAGCAAGAGAAATGTATTCTGGAAGTCAAAAGTCTGAAACACAGCGGAGTCCACCCATCTGTCGTCTCTGTGGAAGGATCTTGCCTCAGCTTCCAAAGACTGCCTGGGTTCGTAGATGCATCCCTCCCAACCTATGCTGTGTGCTTGCCTTCCTTACATCTGTCTCAATCTGCCTGTCCATCAGGATGCTTGTCACTGAATAGGTTCCCATTGGTCCAAGATGGCCATCTCAAGAACCTTTAAGATTCATCCATTTAGGCCCTAAGGTCTTTGGGGATGATTCTTTTTGTTGTTGCTGGTGGCAGATTTATTTATCTTTTATTTTATGTATGTGGATGTTTTCCCTGTATGTGTGACTGTGTACCATGTGTGTGAAGTCCCTGTGGGAGCCAGAAGAGGGTGTCAACTCTAGGGACTAAAGTTACAGATGGTTGCGAACTGCCGTGTGGGTGCTAGGAATCAAACCCAGGCCCTCTGCTCCTGCAGCCGTGAGCTTAGCTGTACTCCATCTCTCTGTCCTCCCGTACTATTATCATCTGAATGTGACATTTTTATGCCCGTATCATTGCGCTTCTTGATTTATCATTGGTGTTAGGAGGAATAAAAGCCCTTCCTAAGGACAGGGAGCTGTCCCGTGGATCAGCCTCTCAGCTCTGACCCTGCCTTCAAGTGCCTGAATAGATGGACAACTGTGAGAACATCTGTGTATTTACCCACACTAGTTATGGAAAACGGAGCAGGGGAGGGAGAGCCAACCCCCCTTGGTGCCTCCCTAAAGCAGCAGCAGCAGCAGCATTGGAAATCGTGAGATCTGAAACTCGGGTAAAGAGGGCAGATGTTGGGTTTGGATCATGGCAGCAAGCCTGACCCTTGTCAACAAGGGTAGCTCAAGAACCATCTTCCTGTGCTGGGAGAGCAGACTGGGTGTGCGGAGTCGCCAAGCTCACGAGGCCCTGGTGGGCAGAGAGCGATAGCAGCATCTAAACTCCTTGCCGCCGACCTTGGAGGGGAGCGGAGGACCTAGACAGATCTCACAAGCCTTTTCTGTGCACTGGTAGCTGGACATTTACGCCATTGGGAAGTGGCTAATTTCATTCCGGAGTCTTGGCTCATGCCTACCTGCCTTCCTGGAGGGCTACGGCCTCTCTGATTTGCCTGCACCTCAAAAGGGAATCTCAGGGTCTGCGGCCAGGGCTTGGTGGAGAGTTGGGCCTTCTCCACTCAGACCTCCTCCGCCTCCTCCTGGAAGTTCTTGATTTGAGGGTTGGGCAGTGGTGGCAGTCGCTTGGTGGTGAGGAGGCAGAGATGCTGAGTAGCTAACCCAACCCCCCCACCACCTCCCACCCCCCCCACCCCCCCACCCCCCCACCCCCGCTCTCCTGGTGTCCTCCTGTGGAGTATAGGCTTATACTCCTACAGTTAGGCCTGAGCCTAGCTAGATGAGGGACTCTCTGCTCTAGGCACTGCCTCTCCCATTGGTCCTCCCAAAGTCCAATTTAGTGGTCGTTTTCTGGGACCCGATGACCAGGATCAATGAGACATGTTTCTCAGCCAAAACACCTGTGGGGATCTTCCTAAGCAAGTGGAGCCCTCGTCCCAGGATGGTGGGAAGAGCCACCCGATAGCCTGATCTTGTTATTTTATTTTTAATGTGCGAGGGTGTGGGTGTTTTGCCTATATGTATGTCTGTGCACCCATCGGCACGCAGAGTCCAGAGACGGAATCAGATCCGCTGGATCTAGAGTTGCGGACAGTTGTGAGTTACCTGCTGAATGCTGGAAGTCAAACCCAGGTCCTCTGGGAGGGCATCCAATGCTTTTGACCACTGAGCCATCTCTCCAGTCTTTCTTCATTGGTTGTCTCTGCCACCCTCTGATATCTTGTTCTAGAATTATGACATAATTATAATTATAGAATAAATAACATTACTAGTTTTAAAAAAAAATCTGCAGAGATTGGGGGATGTAGTTTAGTTGGCCAAGTGTTTGCCTGGCACGTGCAGACCCCAAGTTTGACTCCCAGCACTTCGGGACATGATGGTGCACACTTGTAATCCCAGAGGGTGGAGGCAGGAGGATGAGAAGTTCAAGGTCATTCTCAGTTATACAGTAAATTCGAGTTCAAGGCCAGCAAAAACCAAAGCCAAATAATTCAGTTGTAAATGAAGGTCTTGGGCTCTCCTGGCTGTCTGTCCTTCCTATCCTTAGCTCTAACGTCTGTGTAGCTTTGCTGAACCTTTGACAGCCTAGGTCGACCTCCAGAGAGCATGGTGTGCCCCTTGGGTCCTAAGCCTCAGTCTCAGTGGGACTTTTGTATCCTAGTTGAGAGCTACGGCCCCATGGCCGGGGCGGGCCACAGACACTTAGGAGCTCTGTCTACTCCAGGTCCCAAGACAGTCTGCCGTTGTACCTGCCCAGTTCTGTGCTTTGAGATTTCCCTAGGCCGCTGTCAGCACTGGTGTCTCCTGCTATCGCTGCCTTAGATTGTCCCTGCAGGTCCTGGAGAGTGCACAACTCTTTGTTTTTCCACGCACCGTCTCTGTGAAAGCAGACATAGCCTCCTGCCCTTGGCAGGGTGGCCACTGTGCAGCTCAGAAGTGCAGGGAGCTCGATGGGATGAGGGGAAATGAACAAACCTTTTCCTCAAGACAAAGAATTTGAGTTCTCCTTGTCACCTGGGAAGCACCTGCCAGCTGTGGGGTCACTAGTGTGATGGTGGTGGGAACCAGCTGTGGGGTCACTAGTGTGATGGTGGTGGGAACCAGCTGTGGGGTCACTAGTGTGATGGTGGTGGGAACCAGCTGTGGGGTCACTAGTGTGATGGTGGTGGGAACCAGCTGTGGTCACTAGTGTGATGGTGGTGGGAACCAGCTGAGGTCACTAGTGTGATGGTGGTGGGAACCAGCTGTGGGGTCACTAGTGTGATGGTGGTGGGAACCAGCTGTGGGGTCACTAGTGTGATGGTGGTGGGAACCAGCTGTGGGGTCACTAGTGTGATGGTGGTGGGAACCAGCTGTGGGGTCACTAGTGTGATGGTGGTGGGAACCAGCTGTGGTCACTAGTGTGATGGTGGTGGGAACCAGCTGAGGTCACTAGTGTGATGGTGGTGGGAACCAGCTGTGGGGTCACTAGTGTGATGGTGGTGGGAACCAGCTGTGGGGTCACTAGTGTGATGGTGGTGGGAACCAGCTGAGGTCACTAGTGTGATGGTGGTGGGAACCAGCTGAGGTCACTAGTGTGATGGTGGTGAGAACCAGCTGTGGTCACTAGTGTGATGGTGGTGGGAACCAGCTGTGGTCACTAGTGTGATGGTGGTGAGAACCAGCTGTGGTCACTAGTGTGATGGTGGTGAGAACCAGCTGTGGGGTCACTAGTGTGATGGTGGTGGGAACCAGCTGAGGTCACTAGTGTGATGGTGGTGAGAACCAGCTGTGAGGTCACTAGTGTGATGGTGATGGGAACCAGCTGTGGGGTCACTAGTGTGATGGTGGTGGGAACCAGCTGTGGGGTCACTAGTGTGATGGTGGTGAGAACCAGCTGTGGGGTCACTAGTGTGATGGCAGTGAGAACCAGCTGTGGTCACTAGTGTGATGGTGGTGGGAACAAGCTATGGTCACTAGTGTGATGGTGGTGGGAACCAGCTGTGGTCACTAGTGTGATGGTGGTGGGAACCAGATGAGGTCACTAGTGTGACAGTGGTGAGAACCAGCTGAGGTCACTAGTGTGATGGTGGTGAGAACCAGATGAGGTCTCTAGTGTGACGGTGGTGAGAACCAGCTGAGGTCACTAGTGTGATGGTGGTGGGAACCAGCTGTGAGGTCACTAGTGTGATGGTGATCAGAAACAACTGTGAGGTCACTAGTGTGATGGTGATGGGAACCAGCTGAGGTCACTAGTGTGATGGTGGTGGGAACCAGCTGTGGGGTCACTAGTGTGATGGTGGTGGGAACAAGCTGTGGTCACTAGTGTGATGGTGGTGAGAACCAGCTGAGGTCACTAGTGTGATGGTGATGAGAACCAGCTGTGGGGTCACTAGTGTGATGGTGGTGGGAACCAGCTGTGGGGTCACTAGTGTGATGGTGGTGGGAACCAGCTGTGGGGTCACTAGTGTGATGGTGGTGAGAACCAGCTGAGGTCACTAGTGTGATGTTGATGGGAACCATGAGATTCTTAGAGCTGGGCGGCAGGAGGAGTTGACCTGGCAGATCGCCCCAGGCTGTGCTTTGTTTCCTTGGGGAGACACGGAGCCCACAGGCTTGATCTTCCCACAGGAAGGAGCTCTCAGTGGTGACCAAGGACCCTCGGAGCTGAGGGTCACACGAGTGAGTCACTATCGGTGAATTCCACAGAAGGAAAGGGGCTTTCAGAGGGTGGGGGCAGCTTCTCCACCACGGGGCTATTGACATTTAGATCCTAGTCCTTGTTTGTGGGGGACTGTCCCGTGAGCTCCAGCCCCCGCCCAGGGCAGCAGACACGTATGTTTTCAGACATTGTCAAAGCCCCTTGGGAGGCAAGCCGTCCTCTGCCGCACAGCTCTGGTCAGAGGTTTCAGCGGAGGGCTTCCTGGGACCACTGCTCAGGGCCTGAAGTGGCCACTGGCTTGGTACAGCTTCCTTTGTTCCTTCCTGAGAAGCTGACCTCATTGGCTTGGTGGGGTGCTTTCATTGACTCACCAGCTGTAACCACAAGCAGCCTTCCTACTTGGGGGGATCCCAGATGACTTATCATGGGACTTGGTATGTAAATACATCATAATTTCTTTTTTTTTTCTAAATTGAAGCTAGTAAACCCCCCTCACCACCACCCCTTAGTCACACACACACACACACACACACACACACACACACACACACACACACACATACACACACACACACACACACACACATACTAGCCTAGCCTAGCCTAGCCTGGTCTAGCCTGGGAAATGCTCTCTTAGCCCATTAAGAGGATGCTTTACTGTACCTTGCCTTGAGGTTTTCTGCAGCCAGAGAGCGTTTTGTGCTTGCTGACTGGTTCGGGCTCTAGCCCCAGGGTCTGGTGGATGATGTCAGGGAAGTCTGAAGTTGGTCGTGTTTGTGGGTATTTTTAGGCCTTCAATCCAGGGTCTGGTGTGGGGGGGAAGGCAGAAGCCTGACTATGTGAACAGAGGGGTCAGACTCCTAGGTGGACCACCGGAACCTGCCCCAGTGTGGAGGACCGGCTCCGGGAACGAGGCTTGGTGTGTCTGTCGTTCCTCTTGGGATAGCTGAGTGAAGGTGTTCCTAGCTTTGAGTTGAGGTTTCATAAAGTGTTCCTTGGAGACAGGCACACCCTGAGTGAGGCCTGAGACCTGCTGGGCCACTCCCAGCCGCAGGCAGGCGGCTCCCTCCTGTTGCTGTGTGAATTCCATCAGGGCGACTCTCTTCGCCTTTCTCTGCCTCTCTGCTGTCGTAGGGAACGTGAGATCTGCTTTTCCGGTTTGAGTCTTACAGTTGGGAACCCACCCTGCATCTATTGGGAAACCTTCTGTGTGTCTCCAGCTTCCCCATTGGGTTCTGCTGCGTCTCCCCAAGACTCACCTTCTTTGGACAGCTCAGAAGCACATGGTCAGAACCCAAGTGTCAGCTGTCCATCTGGCTTCATTACAAACACCGTGTCTGTGACCTTCCACCCAGACAGGGCTGTGTGTGTAGACGCTCCCCCCACCTCCGTGCCAGGCACAGGGTGAAAGGGAAGAGAAGCGAAATCTGCCTGCTCAGGCCTCTTGATCCTGGGTAACAAGGAAATTGCCAGAGATGCTCCCAGTCCAGTGTCCCCACCCCTACCCCCACCGACCCCAGCTATCTAAGTCAATCAGCACCTTTGGTGAATCCATCAAACCAAGCCGTCCCCCTAACAAACCAGCAGCACCCAAGAACTCAGGGATTCTTTTTGATGTCTAGGAGCAAGAGGGACAGATGGGCCCTGTGTGCTCACAGTAGAGTTTAGGGAAGGGACTTGGCACAGCTGAAGGTGACCTCTGGGCTCCTGGAGGCAGCTGCCCGTGCCTTTCCATGTCCATGGACAGCTCCGGGTCCTGTGAGTCCAGGGTCTGTGGTAGCCGGAGCCAGTCCATGGATGGATAGTGAAACTGCTTCCTCCAAAGAGCTTCCCACAGAGATAAAGCAGCCCTGATATCTGACCCTGGCCATGACCAGGCTCCAGGCCCCCACCCTGCCTCACCCGCATGACGGACTGGACAGGCTAGCATGCTCAGGTGTGGGGACGGGGGATTTTCCTCCCTCTCCCCCTTCACTTAAATTTGTTCTCTCCTTTCCCCACTAGCTTCTGGGTTAGCATCCAGATGACTCAGGGGAGGTGGCCCAGAGCCTGGTTCCCTGGGCAAAGGAGGGACAAGGGACAGGTGAGTGCACACCTCTGGAGGGGCCCGGGTGGGTGCTGGCAGCTAGCCCAGCTCCTAGCAGCCGTGCTACGCCTGAGGGGGCAGTGAACTGAGCAGGTCAGACCGGTGGAGCCAGCCGGCCTGGCTGCCCATCCCCGGCTACACAGGGCCTCTCTTGGTTTACTGAACAGGGAACCACCCTTTTCTTCTTCCCACTGCCATAGTTGCCTGGTGCCTTCAGGGACCATTTCTAACACTGGACAAGGACATTGGGAGTGGAGAACGGATTGCCAGTTTCCTTGGAGAGACGCTGGTTGAGTTCAAGTGTGGAAACCTGATCTTGGCCTTGGAGAAGCGCTTGTGGTTTTCAGGCTCTTGGTTCTGAGAGGCAGATCTCACAGGGAGCTCAAATGTGTGGTGGGTGACGAATTGAGGAGACAGGTCCAGGAACCTTAGGGGGATCTGTCACCGGAAGAGAACTCTAGAAGAGACACTTTATTGGGTACTGTGAGCTTTTCCTTCCTCAGGGGGCTGCCTCTGCTCAGTGACAGCACCTGGCTTTATTGGGGTAACCCTCTTTGGTTTCTGGGGGGGGGAGGGCTAGACGTCCTCAAACACAGCCATAAATTACAGACACTTACTGGGAGTGGGTTCTCCTCTCTTCACTGAAGGTGGGGCCTCAGCCAGTCTGTTTCTCCAGTCTCTGGCGAAGTCCTGTCTGAGAAGGGAGCGCGGAGGTGGTGGTTGTTTCAGCAGAGAGCTAGCTCATGGTGCTTCCCCTGAAACTAGATGGCTGTGTCTACCTGGACACACTGGGGCTGTGTTTACTGTCTCCTCTTAGTGGGTCACGTCGTCTTTGCCAGTCTCCGGGAGCATCTCCCTCCACAGGCCAAGTTGTGAGAGAGAATGGCCTCTTGGCGCAACACCGCGAGGAGAGGTTGGTTTGTTGTTTTAGTTTGGGGCTTTTTGTTCATTTGTTTGTTTTGTCGAGGACAGGGTCCTACTTTGTAGCTCAGGTTGGTTTGGAACTCACCTGGTAGCTTAGGGTAGCCTTGAACTTGTGACAGCCTTGCTGCCTCAGTCTCCCAGGAGCTGGAATTACAGGTGTTTACAACATGTCAGTCAGAGCAGAGATGATCAAAACAAAACATACCTCGCATGGTTGTGCTGCAGACGACAGGGACAGCCGTGATTTTTTTTTCCTTGCTAAATGAAGACTTTGTGGCAAAACTTTGCTTGCTGACTGGGTGGTCTGTCGGTCTGTCTTGTTTGGGTTTGATTTTTTTTTTTTTTTTTTTTTTTGAGATTGGATTTAAGTTGGTTGGTTCTCCTGTCGTGGCCTCCAAAATAGCTGCATGGAAAGTAGGCAGGTAGGTAGACGCCATTGTGCTTGGCTTAAACTAATCTCTTTCTCTCTCTTTCTCTCCCCTACCCCACCAAACCTAAGGCCTCAGGAATGCTAACTCAACCACTAGCCTACACTTTCGTAAAGCAAGAAACCTAGTAATAGCGCAACTTCGTGAGGGCTCCTTAAGACTTCATCTCCTGCCAGGTCTGATTCTCTCTGCACATTGGTGGAAATCTTTCTGCAAAGTCCAAAGGCTTTTCCATTCATTTCATTGGCTAGAATTATATGTCATGCCTAGCCCCCAGCCTGTCAGTGTGGAGGGAAGGTATCACCGACAGTTTTGGGACTAGTGTGAACGCAGGCACCAAGAAGACCAGGAGAGGCTGCCCCGATCTGCCGTAGCTTCAGTTACCGATGGTTGTGAACAGATTGGTGTCAGAGCTGGGAACCGAACTTGGGTCCTCTAGAACAGCAAATGCTCTTAACTGCCGGGTTCTCGAGGTTTTGCTTTTTTTAGTTTTTCGGTTTTGAGGGTTAGCATGCAAGGTGATGTTTCCTCTTTGCATCTTCAGACCCATTTGTCTCCTTTGTTCTCATTCTCTCCCCTCCCCCTCCTCCTGCCCCTCCCCCTCGCCCAACCTTCTCTCGGTTTTCCTTCCTCTCCCCCCCACCCCCCCAGTCAATCTCCTTCTGCTTCCTTATATCATGAACTCCACGGCTACCTCTATTCCTTCCTTAAGATCTCTCCCTCCCCTCTTATGACCCCCTAGTCTAGCTTCACAGACCCTGCCCCCCATAGAGACATGCATTTTAAACGCAGGTTCTACACGTAAGAAGCACGCAGCACTTATCTGAGTCTGACATGCGGTTTGTCGGAAAGTCTGGCTGATTTTGCTTGACAGCCTGACTTCCATTTTCTGCCATTGTCCTGAGTTCATTCTTCCGGATGACTATATAAAATTCCATCCTGTCAAACCAAATACGGTAGTGTGAGCCTCTAATCCCAGCACTGGGCAGGAGGATCTCTGTGAGTTCTACATAGTGAGTTCCAGGACAGCCAGGACTACATAGTGAGACCCTGTGTCAAATATAGATAATACTACAGCACATATACATGCCATATTTTCTAATTATTCCCATATCCAGGAGGAGCTATGCTGGTTCCATTTGTCTAGGTTTTGCAAATAAGGCAGCAAGGACCATGGACGTGCAAATGTCTCTATGACAGGGTAGAAAGTCTTTAGGATAATACCCTTGGGGTATGCATCTGTGTCATATGGAACCTCTATTTTTAGTTTTTTGAGGAACCTCCAGACTGATTTCCATAATGTCAGCTCCCGTTTCATAAGATACTTTTAATGCAAAGGCGGTCTCAAACAGCATTTCTTAAATCCTTCACAGACCATTCCTTCCAGTGAGTGCCTTCTCTCTCTTCCTCTCCCATTCCCTCCTCTCTCCTTTCCTTTCTTCAAGTGTTCTTCCTTTGATTAACCATCCACTGTTGGCTACCTGATACCCTATCTGAAAGATGCGGTAAAGACTGAGGCTGGAGAGATGTCTCAGTATTAAGAGTACTTGTCACTCTTGCAGTAGACCTGGGTTTGGTTCCCAGCACGCGGATAGTCCTCTTCCGGCCTCCAGAGAAGTGTACCTATAACTCACACAGGTGAGACATTCAATACACAAAATGTTTTGAAACGACCCAGTAAAGGAAAACACGGAACTCCTAAATACTAGGGAGTTTGGCAGTTGAGTCCCCAGCTCCGCCAGAGCAGAGACCACAGGCTGCTGGCCAGCGACTCCAGAAGCCAGGAAGTCATCGGGCTGCTTCTCGGGGCTTGCCTTGGTCCAGTGACAGGCGTTGACTGTCTTGATCTTTTCTTCTGGAAAGCATACGAAGCTCCTGAATGCCTGGTGGGTGGCAGGAAATGGTGGTGCCTCCTCAGAGAGCTCGTTCCAAAAAGCAAAATGGAGGGTCTTTTACTGTTTCCATATGAGGTTCTATGAGGTTCCTGGCTCGTCTGGAGCTCCTTATGTAGCCCAAGGTGGCCTTGAACTTCCTGCCTCTGCCTTCTGAGTCCTGACATCATAGGCGGACACTGTCACATCCTGATCTTACCCTTACCTTTTTTTTTCAAATTTTTCTAAATTTCATGTGTGACTTTCCTGCATGCATGTCTGTGTACCACATGCCAACCTGGTACCTGTGGAGGTCAGACAAAAGCCTCAAATCCCCTTGGAACAGAAGTTAAAGATGGTTATGAGCCACCACTGGGGGTGCTGGGAACCGAACTCAGGTCCTCTGCAAGAGCGACAAATGTTCTGAACCACTGAGCTATCTCTCCCACACCACTAATGTTTGAGATTCAAACCTCAGCGCCCTCGGCCAAGAACCCCTCCCACTCCCCAGCCAGCCTTTCCAGTAATATCTATGCAAGGACAGAGCTCTGTCATGGCAAAGCCCAAAAGGATATGGGGAGTGTGGTCAGAGCCACAGTGATCGTCCTCAGGGGCTGTCCTCTGTTCAAGTTGGGGGCTTCGAGCTCTTGTCCTTGTGGTTCCCAGAGCACAAATAAAAGAGCATTGATTCTTAGAGAAGAGAAGGCATCACCCCGTCTCTTTTGTGAATGTGTTTTCTCTTCTTGAGGTCGCCTCTATGACCCCACCTTGGCCATGCCTCATTAGAGGACATTAACGTGGCCTCTGGATTCCCACACACAGGCAGTGGTGAGGTGAGGTGAAGTGGGGTTTGTGGGTTTTTGGTTTCTCACACAGATTGTGCCAACGGGGCTCTCTTGCTGGAGTCAGGTGACTGCCCCCCACCCCCAGGCTCCTTCCAAGCGTAAAGTTTTTGTTTTGCTTTGCCATTTTGATTTTTTTTTTAAAGGCTGTCTCATGTAAGCCAAGCTGTCCTCCGAGTCTCCCAAGCACCGGGATGACAACCGTGAGATACCACAGCTCCTTTCTAAAAATCTTTACATTTCTTCATTCATTCATTCATTTGTTCATTCATTCCTGTTATGTGTGTGCATGTGTGTGCGGTGGCACGTGTGCGGATCAGAGGACAGTTTCTGAGAATCCATTCTTTCTATTTATCGTGCGCGATTCCAGGGATCGAGTTTAGGTTGTCAGGCGTGGCGGCAGATTCCCTTACTGCAGGAGCTGTTGCTGTGCGCTCCAGCCCACTTTCCTGAGACGGAGTCCTGGTGTAAAAGCTAGGCTGGCCTCAGACTGGATTTCTCGCCTCCACGGAATCCCTGAGATGTAATCTACTGTGTCTGGCGTTAGAGATAGAAACGACCCCACATCTTCCCAGCCTGATCCTCTTTAGTTGGGTGGTAGCAAGGGGGGATCAGCACAAGGAAGAATCATGGACAACTCAGGGGACAGTGACCAACATGCCCAGGTACAAAGCGGAGCTGGGGAAGACAGAACCATTGCAAGCCAGTCAAGCAGGCTGGACCCAAAATGCTAAGGACCTCTCTCACAATCCCCTCCTATCTCCGCGCCTCCGGGTCTCCGGGCGCTATCTATTTAAGCCCTCTGAGACTATTTAGTGCTGTCTACATATGCATGGGTGTAGAATCAGTCACTGAAGGCAATCCTTCCTGCACTGTTTCCCTGAAGAGCCTGACCCCGCCCAGCCCCCTCCCCTGCCCCACCCCCTAGCAGCCACCAATTGCCAATCGCTCCTCTGCTAGGGGTGGGACTTTGCGAGCCCCTCCCCAGGCCATGCTGGGTTTTTGGCTGACTTGACCTCGTGCTGGTCTACAGTCACAGCCACTGAGTTCAGGTGTACAACGGCCCTGACACGTGTGTGTGTGTGTGTGTGTGTGTGTGTGTGTGTGTGTGTGTGTGTGTGTGTGTGTGTCAACTACTGTTTCCCTGAAAACATTTGCTACCTCCAACTCTTCTGGCCCCACCCCCTTCCTAGATGACCGCGGAGCCCCGGAGGAGTATGATAGATGTCACATTTAGGGTTGGACGCCCCACAGTCTTGTTCTCGGTACACAGACAGCTTGTGGGTCTCTGTTAACCGCTGGTCGTCTCCTTTTTGTTTACAGTGCTGCGGGTGAAGCCCAAGGTCCGGCACCTGCCAAGCGAGGGTTCCAACAACTGAACTGCCCCAGCCCGGTCACCGCATATTAAGGCAGCCAGCAGGCAGTAGCGGTCAGTTTTCTGTGTAACTGCAGGCTGCATGCAGTCCACAGGCATCCGCCCAAACACTGGGATAGGTGTCGGTGTGGAAGACTCCAGCTTCCTGAGTCACTGCCCTGAAGTAAAGAGTGTCCTCTCCCCTCTATAGTGAGTGGGCTTCATCCAACCAGTCGAGGGACCGCATAAGGTTTCCCTGAAGAAGGAAACACTTCCTGCTGAGGTCAGGCTCGGCACTGCAGGGCTGACCGGCCGCTGGCTACGTGGGTTTGGTTGAGAGAAGGTCGTCATTGTTTTACATCTCTTTGTTTGATTACTGGGGGTGGGGTGGGGTGCATGTCAGACATGGCACGTGTGTGTAGAGGTCAGAGGACAGCTTGCAGGAGTCAGGTCTCTCTTCCCGCCATGCAGGTTTTGGGAATCTAACTCAGGTTGCCTTGCTTGGTAGCAAGTACCTTTGCCTGCTGTCCATTGTCCTATCTTACTGACTTACTGGTTTTATTTATTTTTATTTTTTTAACCTTGTTTGTTTGTTTGTTTGAGATAGGGTTTCTCTGCATAGCCCTGGCTGTCCTGGAACTCACTCTGTAGACCAGGCTGGCCTCAAACTCAGAAATCCGCCTGCCTCTGCTCCCAAGTGCTGGGATTAAAGGCGTGCGCCACCACTGCCTGGCACTTAGCTTTATTTTTAAAGATTTGCTTGTTTTTAATGTGTATAAGTGTTTTGCCTGATGCATATACACTATGTATGTGCCTGGTGACCCCAGAGGCCAGAGCAGGGTGTCGGACAGAGTCCCTGTAACTGGAGTTACAGGTGGTTGTGAGTCACCATGTAGGTGCTCAGAACTGAACCTGTGTCCTCTGCAAGAGCAGCCAGTGCTCTTAACCTCTGAGCCCTCTCTTCAGCCTCCTGTTTTTAATTCAGTCTCACCACATTGCCCAGACTGGTCTTGAACTCCTGAACTCAAAGGAACCTCCTGACCCAGCCTCCTCGTGGAAGCCGGAAGCCCATTCCTGAAGCCCTCCTGGTGGTGCTGTCCTTCCAGCTGAACTCTGACTAGTGTGCCCTTTGTGTGTGCTGGGATGGGGAGGCACTGATGTACCCTGCTCCCTCTCTCCTGTGCTAGCATGCTGGCTTCCAAGTGCGGGAGGAGTCTGTCATGGCTTGGTAGGGTCCGCTACACACCTTTCTCTCGCAGCCTCTCCATCCTCCTGCAACTACAGACACCTCAGCCGGGCCGGCCAGCTGTGAGTAATTCTTTGGCAGTGTCTTAGCTGGTTGTTATGAGTATTAGCTAAGGAAGCAATCAGCAAGTATACTGCCCTAGAAGTGCTGCACATTGTTGGGCCGAGAAGGAAAAGTTCGGCGATGCCCAGACCTCCGAGAGGCGCCAGGACTTCCGAGAGCTGCTCTACCATGCTGGTGGGTAAGGGACGCTGGGGGAGGTGACATTAGCACCCCGGGAGGTGTATGTTTAGGGGTGCTGGGTGTCAGGGGGAGGCACAGGGCCTGGGGTGTGAGCCATTTCTGGATGAGAGAAGTTTGCATGTTGGGGCAATAGTTACAGCATGTATGGAGAGTGTACACTGTGTGTTTATCCTCCTAGCCAGGGAGCCGCCATCTTGGGGCATTCGGCTGTGCCCCTCTTGCAAAAGGGCTATTCCTGCTGGGTTTGTTGGCTGTTTACACTTCCCTGTGGAGAGCTGGAGAGGGTCACAAGACCCTCACCTGAGAATCCAGCTGTCCCTTTCCACCTGCTCTGTGCAACTCTGAGCTAAGTGCGCGTGGCCTCAGGGAGAGGTTGAGCTGTATAGTCTGGGCAAGCCCAGGAAGAGGGCAGCCGCTGGGTAAAGGCTTTCTGCATTTGCCTGTTGGGTTGGCAAGTGTGCATCAAGGGTCTGCTGTGATCTGCTTCTTACAGACGGATGCACTGGTTCAAACCCAAAGGACACAGGTCATAGCGAGGGTGGAATGCAGAAGTCCCTGGAGATGGGCACAAGGTTCAGGGCTGCTTTGCTGTTAAACCCACGATGTCTCCTCTCATGGAGGAGATTTCAAGTGCGTCTCAGAAAACCCAGATGAGTCAGGTGTGATGGCTTAGGCCTGCAATCCCAGCATTCAAATAGATAACTGGTTTGGTAGCCAGAGCTCATAATGGGTTTGGGGCCAGCCTGAGCTACAATGTGAAATCCTCATAAAATCAAAACAAAACAAAAAACTGGTACAAGTTTCCCTTTTCAGTCAAAGCCAGGCCCAGGATGCTGATGGCCTTGAGGGGGTAACCTCTGCCATTTGAGGTCTAACCTTAGACTGAAGATAACTACCCCTCTCTTCTTTCTCTCTCTGGTATATTTTTTTTAAATTTATTATTCTGTGTGCATGGTGGAGGTGTGTCAAGTGTCACATGTGGAGGTCAGAGGTCAGCTCCATGAAGTAAGTTTTCCCCTTTCGCCTCTATGTGGATTCCAGACCAGGTCCACAGGCTGGAGGCTTGTGTGACAAGCACCTTAACCCACTGAACCATCCCGACAGCTCTCTGGTTTCTAGAGACAGGGTCTCGCTGTGTGGCCCAGGTTAGCCTGCGGCTTGTTATGCAGACCAGGCTGGGCCTCACACTTGAAGCAATCCTCCTGTCTCAGCCTCCCAAGTACTGGGGTGGCAGGCACATGTCACCACACCCAGCGCCACCCCTTTCTCCTCCTGTGGAGGAGGTGTGCAGTCACACTCTTCAGCAAGCCCCGCCCTCAGGAATTGCTCTTTCCCTAAACAGACTTTGCACCGAGGGCTGCCTTTCCAGAGGGCCCCTCTGTAATGGGGCCTGGTGCATGGACCGTGCCCTGTGCCCACTCAACCACACACTCTGTCAGCTGCACAGCCCTGGGGAACCCGGCGTGGGCTGAGTCAGGGCAGCTGAAATGCCAGGAATTCTGCTAGCTGGCTGGAGAGTTCACAGTCCTCCAGGAGGATTGCCCGCAGCCGCACTCTCGAGAGGGCCTGCGAGCACATTTTTCCAGTATCAGGGGTGTCAGAAGGCCTGGAACTGGAGTTACAGACAGTTGGTGATTTCAGCTCATGCTGGGTATTGAACCCACGTCCTCTTGAAAATCGCCCAGTACTCTTTTGTTTGGTTTTGTTTTGTTTTTTGTTTTTTCAAGACAGGGTTTCTCTGTGTAGCCCTTGCTGTCCTGGAACTCACTCTGTAGACCAGGTTGGCCTCGAACTCAGAAATCCTCCTGCCTCTGCCTCCCAAGTGCTGGGATTAAAGGCCTGCACCACCAACTGCCCGGCACATCCAGTACTCTTAAGTGCTGAGACATCTCTCCAGCCCCAAGTGAAGTTATTTTCAAAAATTTCTTTTCCAGCCCGGCTTGGCTTTTTTTTTTGTACCAGTAGAAGAACAAGAAAAAAAATATATTTTTTATAGACAGGATTCACCTGTAAAAATACCTGGATTGTTAGCATTTAATTGAAGCCTCCAAGTTCAAGGCCCGCCTGAACTGTGTATGGAGAGTGCCAAGCCTGCCAAAGCTACATAGTGAGACCTTGTCTAAATAAGAAAGAAAAAAATTTAAATGTCTAGATAATAAGAATTCATGCCCATGCCAGGTCTGCAGAGTGAGTTCCAGGACAGCCAGGGCTACGCAGAGAAACCCTGTCTTGAGAAGAAAAAAAAAAGAATTAAGAAATGGCAGCTAGGTGGGGTGTCATTCTAACACTTGAGGGGTGGAAGCAGGAGGAGGATCAATTCAAAGCTGAGTTACACAAGATCCTACCTCAAAAACAGAAGAGCGAGCTTGAGCTCGGTGATTACTGTTTTTCCAGAGGACCTGGGTTCACTATTCAGCATGGAAGTGGTAACTCCAGTTCCAGGGAATCTGTTGCCCTCTGCTGGCCTCTGTGGGCATTGCATGCATGTGGTGCACAGACACACATGCAGAGAAAACACCTAGGCATATAAAATCCTAAAGTAATTATTACAAAGCTTTTTAAAAGATAACAGAGGGGTATCATGATAATGTTAATTTATTTAGCGCTTGGGTACTTCCAGGATCTGAGTTAAGTAGCTCTGCACCCCTGGGCTCCACTATTAGCCCCTATGTTAATTAATGCCTTCGTAGGGGCTGGTGTGTGAAGGTCACACCAGAGAACACTCCGGGTCAGACAGGTGTGGAAGTTCTGTACTGTTCTTATTCTATCTGCTAAGAATTTTCCTAAATAAAACGTTTATTAAAAGCAAAAATGAGTATCAGCGCATGTGTATACTGGGGCCCTTAAAGAATGTCCTGTCCTCAGATCTGAGTTTGAGACCAGCCTGGTCTACATAGGGAGTTCCAGGCCAGTCAGAGCTACAAGGTGAGGCGCTGTCTCAAACAAACAAGAGCATCCTTTGCTGCTGGAGCAATGGCTCATGGGTAAAAAGCACTGGCTGCTGTTCCAGAGGACCAGGTTTCAGTTCCCAGCAACCGCATGGTGACTCACACCTGTCTGTTAGTCCAATTCCAGGGGAATCTGACACCCTCACACAGACACACACATGCAGGCAGAACACCAATGCACATAAAATCATTTATTTATTTTTTTAAATTTACCTGTTTAAAAAGAAATGTCCTTTAAACAAATTAATCTTCTTTTAAAGGCAAAACCCAAACAGGATGTCGGTTAAATGGGGGCCTGCCCCAATGACCCCATTTTAATCTTATCACCTCCTGGAAAACTGTGTCTCCAGCAGTCACCTCGTGAGACAGGAGCCTGTAGCTTAGCAACTGAATTAGGGAGTGGTCAGCCCAGAGTACACAGGACCTTTCTGGATACTTCACAATCCAGTTGGAACAGCTTCGCGGTATGCTTCTGGTCTGAGGCACAGATACCAATCCAGGGCTTGTCTCTGTTCCGGGTCCCCAGGAAGAGGCCTTGGGGAACCTGTGACACAGACAGCGGTACTTGAGTTGCGAAGGGTGTGCGGTTGCAGGAATTCCTCCTGGCTTTCAGATGCCGCCGGGAGAGAACATGGAGAGTGCCAGTCGGCGGCTCCTTAATTCCTAGGGGGCAGAGCCAGAGGAAGTATTCGTGGAGGACTCCGGTCAGACATGGGCAGTGTGCTGGCTCGAAAGCAGAGATCTTTGGGATCTTGCTGGGTCCCTTTCGTGGAGGCCTGGGGGGCAGAGCCAGGCTTACAATGGGAGGAGCCAAAGGGAGCCCGACGAACGTGAGGACTCTGAGACCAAATCCTGAGTCTATGGGGCCCTGTATGGTTGGAGTGCTCCACCGTCAGGGTGTAGGTTGGTTCTCGGCTCCCTAGGGCTCATACGCTTTGTGCACGCTTGAAATGTCCACAACAAGCATATTTTTACAAAATAAAAAAGAAATGGTCCAGGAGCCCAGCTCCCCTCCCCTGGACAAAGCGGGGAAAGGAAGCCCCAAACCTTTTGTCCGGTAGGATGGGTGATTGATGTCCTCTGATATAGGAGAAGCGTCGCCACCTGGTGGCAAGCAAAGGTCATTGCCAGCACAGAAGAATGAACTGGAGTTGGCACCCGAATTCTATCTGGTTACGGACGCCATGCTGCATCCTGGAGCTGCTTGGAGGGAAGGGAAGCCAGCCCCTCAAAGCAAGGGCTCTTCTTTTTCCTTCTCTCCTCCCCTCCCTCTCTGTCCCCCTCCCCCTCTCTTAGACAAGGTCTCCTATGAATCCTTAGCTGGCCTAGAACTCTCTGTATAGACCAGGCTGGCCTTGAACTCAGAGATCCACATGCTACTGCCTTCCAAAGACTACTGCTCCTTCCTCCTCCTCTTCTTCCTTCTCCTCCTCTTCATCTTCCTCTTCCTTCTCCTCCTCCTCTTCTCCCTCCTCTTTCCCCTCTTCCTTCTCCTCCTCCTCTTCTCCCTCCTCTTTCCCCTCTTCCTCCTCTTCCTTCTTCTCCTCCTCCTCCTCTTTTGTTACAGGTTCTCACTATGTAACCCATTCTGGCCTCAATATCATTATCTTCCTGCCTCAGCCTCCTGAATACTGGGATTACAGGCACACAGTATCATGCCAAACTTCAGAATAATATTCATATTCTCCCCATCTCCCACCGCCCGCTGATCTCAGCAGGTAGGGTTGACTGACCTGGAACTCCCGGCACCCCGATCCTCCTCCTAAGTTATAGGATTGAAGACCTTTGTCGTCACACCTGACCAGAACCGACCCTTAACCTCGGTTTTACCTCATACCCTCTGCTGGTCTAGCAAAGCCTATGGACCCCTGAAACAAGAGTTGTCACGTGCAGAGGAAGCCAGGTGTTGTGATGCACTCCTGTGAGAAGCCGAGGCCACAGGACTGCATTTAGGGCTAGCCCAAGCTACTTAGTGAGACCCTATTTCAAAATGTAAAAGTATGTCATAGAGTCTAGGAAGTGGTGCTGTGGGTACAGGGACTTTGCTGATGAGGCCATGACCCAGGGTTAATGCCCAGGATCCAGTAGTGGATGGACAAGACAGACTCCCTCCCCCCAAAAATGTTCTCTGAGCTCCATGTGCTCACGAAATTATTTACACACACACACACACACACACAGAGAGAGAGAGAGAGAGAGAGAGAGAGAGAGAGAGAGAGAGAGAGAGAGATGAATTGTCAATAAATTCACAATCATGCACACCTTTAATTCCAGCCCTTAAAAGGCAGAGTTCTAAGCAGCCTACAGAGTGAACCCTTGTCTCAAAAACAACAGCTAAGCCAGGCAGTGGTGGTGCACGCCTTTAATCCCAGCACTTGGGAGGCAGAGGCAGGTGGATTTCTGAGTTCGAGGCCAGCCTGGTCTACAGAGTGAGTTCCAGGACAGCCAGGGCTACACAGAGAAACCCTGTCTTGAAAAAAACAAACAAACAAACAAAAAACAAAACAGAGAAGCAAAAGCAAAATAAAAAACAAATATTATAGATAAATCTAGAAAAGAAGTATATTGTATGCCTTGGCTAAGATGAACTGTGAAATAAAAGGTTGAAAGGTGCATGTGGGTGGTGGATTCTTCTTTCACACTGGGGAGGCTCTGGGTTCAATCCCTAGAACAAAAGGAAAAATACATTGATTACATAACTAACCGATTGCAGTGTGAAAGAAGAATAATAACATATATTTATCACACAGTAAGGATGAGTCACAAGGTCACACCTGGCCGTTGGAGGGCAAGAGAATCAGGGATTGTGGACCATCTTCCACTCCATAATGAGTTCCAGACCAGCCTGGACTACATGAGACCATGTTTCAAAAACTACATCACCCCAACACTCAGGAGGCAGAGGCAGGCAGACTTCTGTGAATTTGAGGCCAGCCTACTCTAGGTGGGAAGTTTCAGGACAGCCAGAGCTACACAGACTGTTTTTAAAATAAATTAGCATGTATTTATTATATATTACTTATCAATATATATTAATTATCTATAATAATTATAAATATTTACACTCAGGAGGCAGAGGCAGGCAGACTTCTGTTAATTTGAGGCCAGCCTACTCTAGGTGGGAAGTTTCAGGACAGCCAGGGCTACACAGACTGTTTAAAAAAATAAATTAACATATTTATTATATATTAATTATCAATATATATTATCTATAATAATTATAAATATTTACATGAACACTGGTGACATTTTGAGAATTTGAAACATAATATAAAACTTATAAGTATCTATTTCTCCTTTTAAAAAACTATATATATATTTAAAGATTTACTTATTTATTTTATGTATATGAGTACACTGTAGCTGTACTGATGGTTGTGAGCCATCATGTGGTTGCTGGGAATTTGAATTCAGGAACTCTGCTCACTCTGGTCTAAAGATTTATTTATTATTATATGTTAGTACACTGTAGCTGTCTTCAGACACACCAGAAGAGGGCATCAGATCTCATTACAGATGGTTGTGTGGCTGGGACTTGGACTCAGAACCTTCGGAGGAGCAGTCAGTGTTCTTAACCGCTGAGCCATCTCTCCAGCCGCCATCATCATCATCATCATCATCCGGGCTAATCCCAACTTCACCCCTAGGTCAAGCTGTCCTCCTGTCTTAGCCTTACCAGGAGTTGGGACTATGACATGAACCATTGTACCCAGCCTAGGGTATCTATTGCTAACACAACTGTAAGTCTTGCTAAAATAGAAGGGGAAAATGTCCTGATACGGACAGGAAATGCTCTGTGGTGTGAGCCTTGGAGAAAACAAAAGAGTATGGCCGTTCTCCAAATTGTTGGACCGGGGCCAGGCTCTGAGAACAGCATCCAGGCCAGCCAGACTTCCCCACTATCAGGCTCCCCACACTGGCCGTTCATCCCATAAGTACTGGTGCTAGGTCCCTGCCCCACCAATCCCTCAGTACAGGCGGTACACAGAAACTCAGGGAACAGGTTCTACAAGCTGAACATGCCGTGCAGAAGATCCTACTCAACGGATTATATGCTACGTATCAGCGTTTGGGGAATGATTGACTGTAGTTCTTTTATCTGAGGGTGTTCGTCCAATCTCATTTGCTTTAAAGCTAGGAATATGGACCTGGTTTAGCCCATTCGGAGTCTTCTCTTATAAGGCGCTTGCGTGGGGCTGGAGAGATGGCTAAGTGGTTAAGAGCACTGACTGCTCTTCCAGAGGTCCTGAGTTCAATTCCCAGCAACCACATGGTGGCTCACAACCATCTGTAATGGGATCTGATGCCCTCTTCTGGTGTGTCTGAAGACAGCTACAGTGTACTCATACATAAAATAAACAAACAAATAAATCTTTAAAAAAAAATGGGGGCTGGAGAGATGGCTCAGTGGGTAAGAGCACCGACTGCTCTTCTGAGAGTCATGAGTTCAAATCCCAGCACCCACATGGTGGCTCACAGCCATCCCTAAAGAGATCTGATGTCCTCTTCTGGTGTCTGAAGACAGCTACAGTGCACTTACATATAATAAATAAATAAATCTTTAAAAATAAAAATAAGGCGCTTGCGTGCATGTGCGTACACGCATGCGCACTTCACATTCTTCGGAATACTCTGGAGGGCTTCAGGAACGGGATACTCACAGTTTTATCTTTTCCCCCCAGCCCATATTAAAAAGCTAGGCTGGGTGTAGTGACCTGGAATCCCAGTATTCCTGCATGTGGGAGGCAGAAGCAGGAGGAACAAGAGTTGAAAGACCCAGCCTCCAGAAACAGCGGGGCCGGGGCACTTATTCACAGGAGTATTGTTCACCATGCCAAGAAATGAAATGGCCTGAGTGTCTATCGGTGCGGGACAGGATGGAGAGTACGTGGTCTCACTGCGCAGTGGCACATCTCGGGATCCCAGCTGCCCTGGAGGAGGATACAGGAACAGCCTGGGCAGCATAGTTCAGACTGTTAGACTTAAGACTGTTAGTCTTAAATCCAAGCAAACATACATCCCCACACGCAAACATGATCTGGTTATACATTATAACACTGTTTGGCCACAAAGAGACATGAGATTCTGACACATGCCACAGCGGGGGTGAACCTGAAAAACGTGGTGCAGTGAAGTAAGCCAGATGCCCAGAGGCAGATGTCACAGAGACGGAAAGTGGAGGGGGGGAAGGGCGGTGGAGGGCTATTGCTTAAAGCATAGAAAGCTTCTGTTGGGAATGATGAAAGCATCCTGGAAATAGACGGTGGTGACCATTGCACAACACTGCCTGCCTGCTTCTACTCGGGATGCTGCTGCGTTACGTACTTAAGGATCGTTAAAATAAAAGGCTGGGTTGGGGTGATGATGGTGCACAAGTGTGATCCTGGTGCTTGGAAAGTGGAGGCAGGAGCTTCAAGGCCATTTTCACCTATAGAGCTAGGGTGAGAGTTACTGCCTGGGATAGATGAGACCCTGTCTAAAAAAATAATAACAAATAACAATAATAAAAATTGCAATAGTAATAATAGAAAGTAATGTCAAACAGGAGGCTATATATTCTCCTTAATATCTATTTATAAATTTATTTATTGTATGTGCATGAGTAATCTACATTTATGTGTACCACCAGCATACCTTATACCCACAAAGGTCAGAAGAGGGCGTCGGATCTCCTAGCACTGGAGTTACAGATGGTTGTGAATTGCCATGTGGGTGCTGGGAACCGAACTCAGGTCCTCTGCAAGAGCAAATGCTCTTAACCACTTAGCCATAGCTCCAGTCCCTTGATGCTGTCTGTCTACGGAGAGGAGAGGGCCTCACCCCTGCAGGGCTCCAAACCCACCTGCCCCCTTGCCTTTTCTACTAGAACCCTAACCTTCCTGACTTGACAAAACGTGACTGCCTCCTGTTATACCTGCTCTCTTGAACTGGACATGAATGCACATGTGTAAATCTAGCACTGTAATCCCAGAAGTCTAGAACTTTCTCCCTTCATCCATCTTTTCCTTACGACCTTAGGACTCACAAATGACCCTTAAAAGTCTTACCAACTTTACCTCCTGAACACACACAGCCCTCCCACGTTCGTATTTGACCAAATACTCAGAGGGTTAGAAGCTTGGCTTGGTTGGAGCAGGGAGGTTCTCTAAAATCCTGTCCACAAACATGGACATGACAGAGGGACAGAGCTAGACCTGGAGACTTCCTCTATACCCTTAAACCTCTCTTCTGCTACTATGTCTTAAGGCGATTTTACCTGCAAAATTAGAGTCCGGCCAGCCCTCCTTCACCCACACACTGAGGAACATTGACGCAGTGGCTGCAGCAAGAGCTACCTCGATGGGTAGGCCCGGCAGGACCAGGGCCTATGTACAGGTACGTGGGCAGGTCTTCAGCAAGGAGCAACAGCCTTAACTTAAGGAATAAGGGTAGCAAGGGTGGGCGGGGTAAACACCCCGACCAATCAGACACTGGTTGGTTGTTCCTTGAAGACCAGGGCCCCTAATTTCAGAAATGCAGTGGCCAGGGTTGGCTGAGTCACAGTCTCCTCTGAAGATACTGGAGCCTGGGGAGAGAATGGGGGAAGGGGCTCTGTAGGTCCTGAAGGCCTGGCTTCCGCTTCCCAGTCAGGGCAGGGCCTTTGTCCTGTTCACCTTTAAATGGGGAAGTGGGACAGGTGGCCACAGTAGCTTCTCCCAGGAGCACAAGGAAAGTCCCTCTTCTGTTTCAGTTTCAAGAACAACGTACGTGGCCTGTTACTTATTCCAAAATCAACCTCAGAAAAACACTCAGCGATCTCCAATATAGAGGTCCTGAGATGTCAACTCTGTGTGTGTGTGCGCGCGTGAACACACACACACACACGTGTGCACACACATACACACCTAGACACACACACACCTAGACACTCACATACCTAGACACACACACACACACACCTAGACACACACACACACCTAGACACACACACCTAGACACACACACACATACCTACACACACACACCTAGACACACACACACACACACAGTTGCACCAGAGGAAGAGAGGATTAAGCTTCTTCTTGGGGTGAGATTGTAAGAAAATGCAAAGGGAAGCTGACCCCCTTTCTGGGCCAGCAAGCCTCGATGATGGATGGGGCATTCCCTGGTCTGCGTTTCCAGCTCTCAAGCCAGACAATTGGGATGCACAGAGCTGGAGACGATCTGGCAGAACGTTGGTCATAGCCCCTGAGGACTCTGGATGTAGAACACTCTTGACAGCTGTCAGCTAGCTCAGTGCAGCCACTAGTGAAACACCTCAGGGTCAACTCCTCTGAGTGCTGTGAGAAGAGGGTGGGGATTGACGGACCGACCAGATTGAGTCCCCAACACAGGGACAGGGGGCCAGAGGATTGGAACTTTGGATGTAATTGCAAGCGTCTGGCTTCCCTTGGTTTGCTATTTTTGTTCAGCCCCTGCATAGGGGAAGAAGGACCTCTGAAGCCTGGGCCCTTAGCTCGCACATCTCGTGGGTGAGCCCAGTGCATGGCTTAGCATCACCCAGTACACCGAGAACCAGCATCCTTCCCTGATGCAAGCATCGGTGAGCCTCCAAGGTGAAGATTTGACTTCAAGCTTAAATCTCAGCAAATTAAAGCCACATCACACACATCTCAGGATTCCCTTAAAAAGAGAGTTGTTAGCCTGCTATTTCCAAGTAACTGCCTGGTCCAACATCCAACTGCTTCCTCAAGGTATCAGACACCTCCATGTGCTTACACCTCCATGACTCAGGAAAGATGCAGCTAGTATTGATCTGACAAGCTGGGCACCCCTGGGATCCTGGCACTGAGGAGGCTGAGCAGAAGGCTAGGAGTTCAAGGCCAGCCTGGGCTATGGAGGAGACCATCTCAAACAAGCAAAGCAAACAACAGAGAAGCACAGACATCTCAGGTTGTCCACCTCTCCTATCTCCCTTTGCGCACCCCCTCCCCGCACCCCAATATGCCCTAAGGATTAAATGGCTGTGATTTGAACAGGAGAAACATTCCAGGCTTCTGCCCTCCCTCATGCCCAGGCACAGGGCTGGTTGCAAAACTCTAAGGGAATTCAATGACAACTCTTAGCCAGGGTTAAACTGTTAGCAAGGGACCTCAGGGAGAGGTTAGGGGACTTTTGAACAATTCAAGTGACTGGGAAGGACAGCAGCTGTTCTTGGACTCTCTGCAGGGCAAGTTCCATAAATAGGTTTGCTGACATTACTAAAAATTGTTTTTAGTGACCCTTTTCCTTTCATTGCAAAAGAATACACGCTCATTCTTTCTTACAAGTAAAACTTGGAAACAACTCAATGTCCTGAGCTGACTAAGTACCATTGTAAACTGTTTACACACTGGAATACCCACACAGGGTGAAAGTGAGGAGTCACAGTTGTGAGAATGTTGGCGAGTCTCATACGATAGTGTTCAATGAAGAATAGAAGGTAACTATGAACCTAGCTCCGAGGTACAACACTTACCCAGCATGCACAGGCCTCTAGGTTCAGTCTCCAATACAGTGAAGGAGAGAAACGGTTTCACGTTTAAAAATAGAATCTATTTAAGCTGGGTTTTGTGGCACACATCCATCTGTAGTTCCAGCAGGTGGGAAGCTGAGGCAAAGGGACTGACAGTTTGATGTCAACAAATGTGTGTGTGTGTGTGTGTGTGTGTGTGTGTGTGTGTGAGTGTATAGAGTATGTGTTCACAAAGTGGGCAGAGACAAAAATATCAGTGAAATTTATTGGCTACCAGCCCAGCTCCAGGGAGAGACCCTACCAAAGAAATTAGGTAGAGTATGTGTCTTAGAATTTTACTGCTGTGAACAGACACCATAACCAAGACATCTCTTATAAGGACGACATTTCATTGGGGCTGGCTTACAGGTTCAGAGGGTCTAAGTCCATTATCATCAAGGCAGGAACGTGGCAGCATCCAGGCAGGTCTGGTGCAGGAGGAGCTGAGAGTTCTACAACATCATCTGAAGGCTGCTAGCAGAATACTGACTTCCAGGCAGCTAGGATGAAGGTCTTAAAGCCCCTGACCACAGTGACAGACCTACTCCAACAAGGACACACCTATTCAAATAAGACCACCTCTCCTAATAATGCCACTCCCTGGGTGGAGCATATACGAACCGTTACAGCCTGGAAGGGAAGGACAGCAACATCCTCTGGACTTGCCACGTGTACCCACCGCTCTCACACAAAAAACTAACTGTCCCGTTAGGGTTTCTATTGCAGTGATGAAACTGACCAGAGCAACTGGGGTAGGAAAAGCTTTATTTCACTTCAGACTATCAGGTAACGGTCCATCACTAAGGAAACTCAGGGCAGGAACTCAAACAGGGCAGGGGCCTGGAGGCAGGAACTGATGGAGGGGTGCTGCTTACAGCTTGTTTCCCTTGACTTGCTCAGCCCGCTTTCTGACAGAACGCAGGATCACTTGACCAGAGGTGGCCCCGCCCACAAGGGACTCATTAATGGGCCTACAGCCCTATTTTACAGAGGTATTTTCTCAATTGGGGTTCCCTTCTCTCAGATGATACTAGCTTATGTCAAACTGACACAAAATTAGCCAGCATAGTTGACCCCTTGTTAACTTGATACACGTACACTTCATTTACTAAGACATAGCTTTTTCTGTTTTTTTTTATTAATCCCAAAGATCTCAGATTAATAATATCACAAATAGAAAACATATTTACAAATGTAGAAGTCTCACAATGTTTTACCAATTTAAACACTTCCAAAGTTCAGCCTTGGACTGGGCAGGAGTGGTGCATGCCTTAAATCTCAGCACCTGGGAAGCAGAGACAGGCAGCAAGCAGATCTCTGTGAGTTCGAGGCCACCCTGTTCTACAGAATGAGTTCCAAGACAGCCAAAGCTACAAAGAGAAACGCTGTTTCAAACAAAACAAAACAAAACAAAACACAAAAGAAAGAAAAGAAAGGAAAGGAAAGGAAAAGAAAAGAAAAGAAAAAAATTGAGTCTTGGGGCTGGGCAGTGGTGGCGCACGCCTTTAATACCAGCTCTTGGGAGGCAGAGGCAGGAAGATCTCTGAGTTTGGGGCTAGCCTTGTCTACAGAGTGAGTTCCAGGACAGCCAGGGCTACACAGAGAAACCCTGTCTTGAAAAGCCAAAAAAAAAAAAAGTTCAGTCTCTAAAAATCCAAAGTTTTTCACTTATGGGCTCTTGTAAAATAAAAAAAAAATAAGTTAAATGCTTTTTTTTATTCCAAGAGAAAAGAACAGGGCACAGTTGCCACCTAAACAAACCAAAAACAAACTCCCCACAGTCTAACTGACTCAATGTCTATCGTCTGAGAGTCACTCATGATTTTCTGGGCTCCTCCAAAAGGTCACTTCTCCAGGTCTGTCCTCTGTATACACAGCTTGTCCTCTAGCCTCCAGCTGACTCCTCTCCATCGCTGCTGCTGTTCTTGGTGGTCATCCTGTGGTCCTGGCATCTCCAAAACACTGGGTCTCCTGCTATACCTGGGCTGCACCTTTACCGGTGGCCTCTCGCAGTGCCAGGCCTCAGTTGCTCTCCATGTCCCCATTCATGCCCTCAAAACCAGTACCACCTGGGTGACTCTTACACTGCCAAGTTTGGTTACCGACTCATGTTACAACCTAGGCCACCTCTAGAACAGTTTCTATGTGATGACCTGAGGAAGCTCCTCCCAGAAGATTTCACCTCAGTGATACTGATCTCTTCTTAATCACCACAAATTTCTTAGCTCCTGCTGACCAGCGTCAATTGCCCCCGTAAAGCAAAGATTTCACTTCAGTGTTTCTGCTTCCCTGTTAATCACGCTGACTCTTCAGCAGCAGCTGACCAGAACCAGAGATCCCTCACACAAAGGGCCCCGTGGAGTCTTTGCTTTCCTCTGTAACTCACAAACCAGGCCTCCATCTTCTCTTCTGTGCTCAATTTTCCTATTTTCCAAACTCCTATAGAACAACCCCCTGAGCTCTCCACACTCACTGACTTCTCTAATGCAAAGTTCCAAAGTCCTTCCACAACCCTCCCCAAAAGACAAGGTCTGGGTCTGTCACAGCAGTACCCTACTACCCTGGTACTAATTTCTGTCCTAGCTAGGGTTACTACTTCTGTAATGAAACATCATAACCAAAGCAACTTGGAGAGGGAAGGGTTTATTTCAGTTTACACTTCCAGGTTAACAGTCCATCACTGAAGGAAATCAGGGTAGAAACTCAAACAGGGCAGAAGCTAATGCAGAGGCCATGGAGGGATGCTGCTTACTGGCTTACTTCCTGGGCCTTGCTTTCTTATAGAACCCAGGACCACCGTCCCAAGGAGGACTCTACCCTCAATGGGATGTGCCCTCTCCCATCAATCACTAATTAAGAAAATGCCTTATAGGCTTGCCTACAGCGAAGTCTTATGGAGGGATTTTGTCACTGGGGACTCCCTTCTCTCAGACGACTCTAGCCTGTGTCAAGCTAGCATAAAATTAGCCAGAATGCTAGCTCATAAATAAGTACGATTTTTAAAAAAAAAAGCAAAGGGCTTGATGATGCAAATCTGTACTCTTAGCACCTGGGAAAGGGACAAGAAACTCAAGGTCATGTCATCTTCAAGGCCAGCCAGATCCCATCAAACCATCCCTCCTATGCTAGTAGTGAAGATGACCATGCAGACACCTTGGACGGAGGCCATGCATTCCTCACAGAGGCAGGCTCATGACCCAGCATGTCCACACCCAGGCACACGCCCAAGCGAGCTGAGGACACGTCCATGTAGCATTTCTACCTGAGTTTTTACGGCAGCACTATTCATTACGGCCAGAAGGAGTTTCCATTGGCTGCTGAGTGGATTCACACTAGAATATGATCACTCACAGGAAGAAGAGGAATACAGATACTTTACAGCGATGGGATCTTGAAAACATGCCAAGAGAAGGAATCTAGACACTAAAGCCCTTGCACTATATAATCTCATGCATAGGAAGTATCCAGAGTAGACATCCAAAGACACATTAAGAAAATTAGGCTGGGCAATGGTGGTGTGGGTCTTTAATCTTAGCACTTGGGAGGCAGAGGCAGGTGGATTTCTGAGTTCGAGGCCAGCCTGGTCTACAGAGTGAGTTCTAGGACAGCCAGAGCTACACAGAGAAACCCTGTCTCGGACAAAAAAAAAAAAAAAAGAAAGAAAGAAAGAGAGAAAGAAAGAAAGAAAGAAAGAAAGAAAGAAAGTTAGTAATGGCCAGGTTAGGGGGAGAATTTGGGGGTAACAGCTAAGGGAACACATTGTGGTTTTTTTAAATACATATTTATGCAGCTATTTAATTTGTACTTGGATTTTACATTGAAATTTCTCAAGTTTTAAATGGCCATTTTGTGGTTTCCAACATTAATATAGAATCATTTCTTGGCTTTCCAAATATTTAGTATGAAATTCCCTTTCCGTCTCCCATTAAAAAAGAACAAGATTTACTAATTTGTGTTTTATGTGTGTATGAGAGTATGCCTGCATGTGTGCCTCGTGTGTGTAGCGCCGGGAGAGCGCAGAAGAGCGCTTCAAATGCCCTGGAACTAGAGCTACAGGTGACCCTTAGCCCTCGTGGGTGCTGGGTCCTGAACTCAAGCCCTCTGCAGGAGCGGCAACTGCTCTCCATTGCTGACCCGTCTTTCCAGCCCAAATACTTAAAGGAGAGCAAATGCTACAGATTAGACCATTACTATGGTTGCATAGACTTGCAACTGTACTAAAACCCAGTGACTTACTTGTAGGGCTAAAAGGACCAATGCTATTATAATAAAAAAAACATATTAAAAAGTTATTCTTATTACTATTAATTGTGTGTGTGTGTGTGTTCATACTGGCTTATGTGCATGCAAGTACCTTGCCCTCAGAGATGGGAGTCATGGGATACACTGCAGCTGGAGTCATAAGTGGTTGTGAGTCACCAAAAATGCAAGCTGGGTCTTTTGCAAAAGTATTTCCATCCCTACAAAATACAAAATGTTCAAACAAGAAAAAGACTCTGTAAATCGGGAACTAATGCTTCCTTATTTTTTTCTTTTATGTTACATATTTAAAATTACATTTTTTTTAATTTTATGGTTATGGGGGGGGTGCCACCCATAGGTGTGGAGGTCAGATGACAACTTACCTCTTTCCACCAAGGGGGTCCTGAGAATCAAATTCAGATTGTCAGTGTTGTTCCGCCAGGGCTGTTACTCAAGGTCATCTCATAGGCACTAATGTTTCATTCCTTAAAATCTCACCTGGCGCTGGAGAGATGGCTCAGCGGTTAAGAGCACTTGGTGCTCTTCCAGAGGATCAGATTTGATTCCAGCCCCCACATGGCTCGGGGAGTTGGCAGTCTGACGCACTTTTCTAGCCTCTGTGGGCACTGCATGCACATGGTACAGGTACATCCATGCAGACAAAATATCCACACACGTAAAATAATGAAATGTATTTTTAAAATAGCACTAATAAGGTATATTGAATAAACAAGGAACTAAAAGTATATATATATATATATATATATATATATATATATATATATATATATTTCAGTAGGTGAACACTTCATTGGGATATGTAAGGTCCTGAGTTCCACTCCCAGCTCCACAAAAACAATCCGTTCATTGTAACAAAAATTAGAAACTTCCCCAAATCACTCCACAGATCTTGTGAAGACTTCGAGTACCCAGGCTTCCGGAATGTAGGTCATGCTCTGGACCTGTTTTTGCCCCCATCGGAAAGAATGTCTCCAACAACCGCCCCTCCCCTCCCCAACACACGCGTAAGCAGGCTGACCAGGGGAAAGTAACATTAGCCCTAAAAATGTCATCCTCCCTTCCCCCCAGGACGGGATGTTCTCGCCATTTGCTAACCTCCTAGAGTGGCTCTGCGCGGCAGAAAGCCACGACTGGGACAGGACTGGGAGGTACTAGGTAGGAGGGAAGTGTAGAGGCGCAGAGGCGTGGGGAAACGTGGAGAAGCGCTTGAACTTGGGGGCTGAACGAGCATCAGGGCGGAGCAATGCGCAAGTGGGGGGGCACGGGAGGAGCTTGATGGAGGCTGGGCGGGGCTCTGGGGCTACAGGGCGGGACGTTGAGAGCTCGGGGGCGGAGCGCTGGAGCTTCAGTGCCCGTTGTGTTACTGCGCGGGGGCCGGGCGCAGGGGCGGGGACTAAGAAGCTCAGGGGCGGGGATTGGAGAGCTCAGGGGCGGGGATTGGAGAGCTCAGGGGCGGGGATTGGAGAGCTCAGGGAGTGGAGGGCGCCGCGGTGAGACCGCCGCTGTGTAGTTGATAGACTGGGCGGGGCTGGGACGCAGGCGGGACCCGTGGGGACGCGAGCCCGGGCGCCTAGATGCCCAGACAGAGGCGACCGCGGGCTCGGCTTGGCCGCGACCTCTCGGCACCCTTGGGCCTGTGCACCCTGGCCGTCTGCCCTTGGTCCCCAGCCGGCCATGCCCTCACCCGCGCCTCCCACCGAGCTGCTGCCGTGGGAGCGCGCGGTGGTGCTGCTGTCGTGTGCGCTGTCAGCTCTGGGCTCGGGCCTCCTGGTGGCCACGCACGCCCTGTGGCCTGACCTGCGTAGCCGGGCGCGGCGCCTGCTGCTCTTCCTGTCGCTAGCGGACCTGCTCTCGGCTGCCTCGTACTTCTACGGAGTGCTGCAGGACTTTGCCGGCACTTCGTGGGATTGCGTCCTTCAGGGCGCGCTCTCTACTTTCGCCAACACCAGCTCCTTCTTCTGGACGGTGGCCATCGCCCTCTACCTATACCTCAGCATCGTCCGAACTGCGCGCGGGCCCTGCACGGACCACCTAATCTGGGCTTTTCACCTCATCAGGTGAGTAGGAGACACAGCTTTGTCTCCAGATCCCAGACGCAGGCTTATGAGTCCCTGGCCTTACGTGCTGTGCTGTGGCATTCATGCGTTCCCTAGCTAGGTGGCAAGGTGGTGTGTCCTACTGGCAATCATATCCTCATGCATCCCCGAACCGTGGAAGGATGCCCAACTTGCCCAAGAAATTGGAGCTAAAGTTATCTGAGCGTCTCCGAAGAGGGTAGTTTCTGTGTCTGCCCCCGCCAGAACCTCCCAGCAAGGTGTGGGTGGGTGCAGAGCTTGCCCATAGGGAGAGAGGCCTGCTATTTAGAAAGGAACTGGGAACGACATTCTGTGTCCTTTGCCTCCCACTTCACCGTGATCTGGCAGCCTCTGCTTCCCGGGGAGAGAAGTTCCAGTCTGCAGACTGGAGGATGAGTTAGGCTGCCCTGCTCTAAGAGCCTACAGCTTCCAATTCTATACCATAGTGGGGGTGCTGCATCCAGCCACTCTCAGACGATAGTGCGCCAACTAGAAAGCACACAGGTATGCTCTTTAAGCTTTTCACGACTTTTATAGACTTCAGGCCCCCGTCACCTGCATTTTTCTTATCTGTTTTTTAAAAAGTTTTGTTCATTTTATTTTACGTGTGAATAGTGACTGCTTGTATGTACCTGTATCACGTGTACTTGGTGCCCTCATAAGTCAGACGAGGGCATCGGATCCCATGAAACTGGAGTTACAGATGGTTTCGAACCATCATGTGGGTGCTGGGAATTGAACCCAGGTCCTCTACAAGAGCAAGAAGTGCTCTTAATCACCTCTCTTAACCATGTTCTCAACCATCTCTCCAGTCCATTCTATGTGGTCTTGATTGTTGAGAACTCAGGTCATCGGCAGAAGCTGGTCAGGATGAGGCTCTCCAACCCCTGGAGTCCCTCAGAGTGGGGAAATCCAAGGCCCCGTGCTGTGCTGTCTACCCTGCTTGCTTTCACAATTGTCAGCAAGAAGGCTGTGCCCAGAGGCCAGCTTCCCTCCTGTCATTTCAGAGTTTGAAATTCTCAACAGCCTGTGCAGAGTTTAAGGCAGGAATCCTAAGGCTTGTTTCCGGTCTCCTTGCCTCAGCTCAAGGCACCAGCGTCTGCCCTAATTATAGGTCCTTTCTATTAAAAACTTGAATGCTTTCCAAGGGCTGAGAGGGTAGTCAGCACTTTGGTAGAGACAGGTCACCTGGGCGTCACACGCAAAGGTAACAAGCTGAGGAGAGTCACTTGACCTCCTGCTGTTCTTGGAGACCAGCTGGTCCCAAAGAAACGAAAGAACCCTCTGCTCGGATGGCCAAGCAAAATCTTTGTGCCATGTCACCGTGGTGTTATAGGCTGGGGACCCACTGAAAGGGAGGGAGTCTGGGGTTTCTCTCCCCTCCGGCATGCACCAGACACCAACTATGTCAGACACCACAAGTCCTCCTTGGCGCGGTTGAAGTGTGAACACAGGTGGTCGTTGGCACTGCTTTGCTCCGTCCACATCACAGACCCTCTGGGAGGGTTCTCTGTGATGCTCGGAGGAGTCTTCCGAGGGCAGGCTGTGTTCAAGAGACTTGCTAGAACCTGCCCAACAGGTTCATTTTTGACCCAGATCCTCCCACATGGGTTGCTAGGGGCTCTCCACTGTATAGCCTTTGAGTATTAGGTAATTGTTGCTGACGGATCTGTTTGTGGAAGAATCCTCATTCCTGGACACAGCCTACCTGAATCCTCACTGTGCGTCTGTGTATATACGTATTAGATGAGGTCTCCCTGTAGCCTTGGCTGGCCTGGAAACTCCTGCCTCTGGCTCCTGTGGCTGCTGAGATCAAAGGTGTGTGCTACCACACCCATAGATTATCCTGGCTCTTCAAACTTTACAGCCTCGCAAAGGATTTTTAAAATACTAACAGCCCAAATGGCTCACAGCCCAAATTCTTAAGTACAGTCAGGGTTGATGGCACAGCCCTATAATCCCAGGGGAAATAGAGGCAGGGGAATGAGGAGTTCAAAGTCAACATCAGCGTCATATAAACTTGGACATCAGCCTGCCAGGCTGGGCTGCATGGGACCCTGTCTCCTCCAACCCCCTAAAAGTTACTGGGAATTGACAGAATAATGGACAGTACCATTTTCTCATTGAATTCTAAGAAACATGATGAGAATAACAATGCGAAAGAGTTGGCAAAGCTGAACTGCCTGCTTTATTGGTTTTGTAAACCCGAGTAATCCTTGCAGGAAGCTCTGGTTAGTACCTCTGGGTCCTGTAATCCTATTGACCAGAGCCCAGCCTAAGAAGATAATACAAAGTTCACACAACGCTGTGTGTTCTCAGGACTTGCCGGGGTGTTTTCGCCATATCGAGAATTAGAACTGATTTCAATGTCGAGCAATAGAGGATCAGTGAGTTAAGAGACTTCTCTCCCATCCAAAATGTCATGCATCTCTTACATGCTGGTGGCCAGTGCTCTAAATCGAATTTTTACTGGTATAGTAGAATGTGGTACCAAAGGGAGACTTTTTCTGCTTGTTTTCTGGAAGCGCTGGGGTTTGATGCTAGAGCTACATCCCCAGCCCTGAGAAATCCTATCTCCAAACCCAATTACAGGCATGAAACCCCAAATTCCAGAGGTGGGTGGGACAGTCACCCACCACTCATAGAAGACAAATGGCCCAAGACCGCAGAGTTGGGAAGTGGGAGGCTCGGGGTGGACGGCGATTCTGACCCACTCGAGTCCGTGCCCTTTGTGAGTCTACCTGGCTGGAATAACCACTTGAACAAAACTTATATTTTGTTTGTTTGTTTGTTTATTTTTTGGGTTTTTCAGGACAGGGTTTCTCTGTGGAGCCCTGGTTGTCCTGGAACTCACTCTGCAGACCAGGCTGACCTTGAACTCAGAAATCCGCCTGCCTCTGCCTCCCAAGTGCTGGGATTAAAGGCAGACACCACCACTGCCTGGCAACAAAATTATTTTTAGCTTTGCAGATTTCCCAGACGTTAGCCCCTTATCGTCTTCTGTTCTTTTTCTTGAACAGACACAGGTGCTTCTCCTCTCTAAATGCTTATGTGTGTGGCTCTCCAACAGAGGCACACAGACCTATGCATAACTGCAAGCGCCAGGGTGACAACTGTCATCCAATAGGCAGACTCTCTCGGGCCTCTGCTTCTCTGAGGACCCTCAGAGTATCTCTGAGGAAAGTTCTGGTTTGCACATTGACCTGGCTTTCATGTCTTTTACCCCTTCCATTCTTCCATTTCCCTAGCCATTTTAGTTCGTAACGCTGACTTTATTTGTACTTATTATTATCATTTAGGGAGTACATGTGTCAGGGCACCTGTGTGTGGAGGTCAGAAGACAGCTTTGTGGAGTCAGTTCTCTCCTTCTGTTTTTATGTGGGTTCCAGGGATTGAACCAGCAGGCTTGGGCAGTAAGCGCCTGTACCCCTGAGCCGTCTTGCTAGCCCAACATTGATCATTTTGCTCATTTACTATTGTGACGGTTTGAGTCCGATCCTGCTCTCACTTCCAGAGTGCCATGATTGCAGAGATGTGGTTCTATGGAGTGCCCTAGGGTCAGGATGAAACCCAGGCAAGAGCCCTTACAACTGAGCTGTATCCGAACCTCCTATTTCTATTTTGTTCAGACAGGGCCTTAGTCTGTAGTCTAGACTGGCCTGGAATTCCATATGTAGCCCAAGCTAGCTTCAGACTCAGGGCAAACCCTTTGCCTGGCTCCTGGGTGCTGAGACTAATGAATGGGTCACCGTACTGGATTCGTAACACTGGCGTCGTGAGGAGTTCAGCATGGTGATTTGTAGAATGTCTCTGGGTTTTGTTTATCTGGCTCTTCCTCAAAGGGTTTCAAGTTCTGTACTCTGGCAGGTTTCAGAAGTGCTTTGGAGTTGACGTGGCAAAGTGACATTGGCCAGGCATGGTGTGGTTATTGCTCTGTCTCTCTCTCTCTCTCTCTCTCTCTTTCTTTTCTTTCTGTATAGGTGTTTTGCCGGCACGTATGCCTGTATCTCACGTGTGTAGTGCCCAAGGAGGCCGCAGGGTGTTGGGTCCCCAGGGACCGGAGTTAAGATGGCTGTGAACCACTATGTGGGGGACAGCCGGTGCTCTTAGCGGGTCACCCTCTGCATCAGCTTTGACCATCTCTTTTGTGCATCCATAAGAATGTGCCTCTGTGGCCATTGGTTACAGCGCCCACCTGTGGCCAGGGCTGGAATTGCAGGGGTGTCTTGAACTTACCTTTCCTTTATGGTAACTGAGATAACCCTGAAGCTGTCTCCCCCACCCCTACTCCTATTCTGCCAGACCAGTTCTAGAGTCCTGTGGATAGGGGTGGGAGGTGGGTGTTATCTCCAAGGGTCGGATGTAAGGGTCCTGGCTGAGCTGGCCTCCAGCAGTCTGTGAGGGAATGTGACCACAGCTGTACTGCATACTCTCGCTCACCTGCCTCTGGCGCCCCCTTGAGTGATGGAGAAGAAAGCGTCTTGTGTCCCAAGGTGACCATAGGAACTCTTGGTGGGGGGTTGGGAGTCCCAACATGAATGAAACAAGGTAGTCCACCAAGCATTGTAGTGCATGCCTGTAATCCCAGCATTTAGGAGGCTGAAGCAGGGGGATTGCCACAAACTCAAGGGCAGAGCTGGGTTTGGGGGTTCTTCTTTTGTTCTAGCTGAGGTCTAGCACTGTAGCCCAGGAGAGTGGCTTTGAATTAAGGTCAGGTTTCTCTCCTTCACCTCCCATGAGCCATTGCTGTTGTTGGGGGTCTATAGACTGGGGGCTATTAGAGCTGTTACAAGCACTGATAAGGGAGGAATAGGCTCTATGAAAGGAACATTTTCGTTTTTTCAGACAGGTCTTACTACGTAGTCTTGGCTAGCCTGGAACTCCCAATTGTAGCTCTGCCTGCCTCTTACCTAGGAAGGGCTAGGATTTAAGTCACGTGTCACCACGCGCTGTCTATCCCTACGACAAAGAACCTTTCCAGGTTGGGGGAGGGGCGTATGCTAAAGTGGACTGCAGGGAAAAACAACCTTTAGTACCACCCCTGAGATAGGAGCTCCAATCGCAATTCATAGAACGATTTTGAGACTTGGGAGAGCGGAGGTCTCTGTGCTTAGAACGGAGCAGCCTCGGTTTAGCCGTTAAGTGAAAGTGTAACTCAGGAAGCCGATCCTATGGCCCCACCCTACCTTGGGCTGCCTCGAGTTAGGAGTTTAGCTGCTTAGGGAAGGTACTGGATAGGAAGTCCCAGCATCCACGATCCGCTCGCTCTACAGGGGCAGCCTCTGAGCAGCAACCTCTCGAGGTTGCTTCCAGGGCTTCCGTGCCCCCAAACTGGAGCTATTTTTTGTTTGTTCTACCCACGGTTGGGTTTTTTGTTTGTTTGTTTGTTTTTGTTTTTTTTTAAGATAATATGATAAAGTCTTAGCAGTGGGAAACCCCGAGCAAGGGCCCCAGAGGCGGGCCCCAGAGGCTACCTTTGATCCTTTCAAGTGTAGAGCAGATTTTATCTTTCTTCAGGCCAGTACACGGCCAGGACTTAGGTGTGCAGGGCTGTCTGCTGGGGCCTAGAGTATCACCAGGTATTTGTGCATTGCACAAGGACACCCCTCCCCCTCCCACAGCTGAAGCCACAGAATGACCTCAAGTTGGCCTTCCTAGTGACTGACCCCCTGAACCTCTCCCACGTCCTAGCTCTGCCCCACAGCGGGACAATGGGAGGCCATTGTCCTGGAGAAGCTGCTTCTTTGCAGCCTCTGCTCTGTTCAGCCCGGCTTCCCGCAGGCTCCTCCCCAGGGCTTTTCTAAACTGAAACATTGTTGCCTTAGAGTTTCTTTTTCCCCCACCCCGATTCTTTTAACATTTAAGACTTTCTACAGCCACTGGGTCCTTAAACCAGAAATTACCATATGGCGCATAAAAGGCGTGAAGGAAGACACCCTCTTTGTTTTCTACCCAGCAGTTGCCAACCTCCAGGGATCAGGAGGAACTGGGAAATACCGGGATCTGGCTGTGGAAAGAGCCTGGTGGCACAAAGGATCCCTGGAGCCCACTTACAAGCTGGGCCCTTAGTGGGATGGGCTGGGGCCTGGGCACAGGCTTCAGATGCTCTTTGGAAAGTGGGCAGCCTTTGCACTGAACTCTGCGAAGTGGGTGAAGGGATGCCCTTACAGAAAAGCGCTCTGCTCTATAACAGAAGTTCTCCAGACCGACAGAGCTGGGATGCCCAAGGGACTTGGTTGCTGCGGGCAACCGGCACATTGGTCTTCTGAGGACAGCCACCTGCCCGCGGCCATCATATGAATTTCTAGGGTGAGGGTGGTTTGCCTCTTTCTTGTGCACAATTAGTTTCACGTTCCTGGAAATTTAAAGCTACAAGGAGTGGAGAGGTCCCAGAAGGGCTTAACTGGGGAAAGCCAAGTGCCATCGTGTCCGGTTTCTCTTCTCTGGGCCCTTCTAGTTCATCCCTGGGACTTGGGGCCATGCTCCCCAGGGCTTGGGGCTGTGACTCCTCTCAGAACTCAAGCCCTTATTGTGCATGGTGCGCCAATAACCAGCAGCCAGGACAGCTTGGAGTTCTTCCCCCAAGCCTCTGGAGCTAGAAGTGCAAGGAGTGGGCGAGGAGGTTTCTCTTGGGTCCTCTCTCCTTCGCTTGTAGATTGTGCTTGTCGGTGTCAAATTTATTCCTACAGAACACAGTGCTCTTGGATGTGGACCTTATCTGGCAGCCCCATCATTTGAATTGAGTTAACTCATGAAGAACCTTGTCTCCACACGCAGTCATAGCCTCAGGTTCTGAAAGTTGGGGCTTCAAGAGAAAGATCTAGAATGGAGTACAGTTAGTAACTGCCTCAGAAGGGAGGGAGCAGGGGCAGAGCTGACCTCAGATTCTAGGCAAACACAAACCAGGATCCCAGGCATCCCTAAAAGGCAGTGTTGGTGCCACTCCAAGTGAGAGATCTGCTCAGGAGTGGTGCACTAGCCCTCCTCCAGTTAGACAGACCTTACTCCTTGAGTCCTTGGGCTTCAGAAATCAGAGCTTTAGAGAGGAGAGGCCCCCATCCAGTCTCATCAGCCTGGTCTGCATGAAACCCTGTCTCAAAAAATTTAAATGATGGAGATAACTTTAGTCATCTAAAGTAGTTAGAAGGACGGACTGAGTCCCACAAACTGTCCTCTGACCTCCACATGTGTGCCATGGAGGTCCATGCCCTCCCTCACAAACAAACATAATCAAAAGCACACATGCACACACATATTTCTATAGCAAGTATGCTCTATGGCCTCGCCCATACAGCCAACGGACTTTCCAGGGATGTTTTACTGACCCCTGCTCTCCCCAGCCAGGGACCACATCCAAGAGCACTGTATTTTGTAGGAACAGATTCGGCACTAACAAGCACCAAGGGAGGCATCCTTGTAAGGATTCTGGGAGACAATGCCATCTACGAGCCAAGGAGAGAGGACCCAAGAGAAACCTTCTCACCTTGTCTCAGTCTATTCCTTGTCTTTCTATTCCTGCATAAACATCATGACCAAGAAGCAAGTTGGGGAGCGAAGGGTTTATTCAGCTTACACTTCCACACTGCTGTTCATCACCAAAGGAAGTCAGGACTGGAACTCAAGCAGGGCAGGAAGCAGGAGCTGATGCAGAGGCCATGGAGGGATGTTCCTACTGGCTTGCTCAGCTTGCTTTCTTATAGAACCCAAGACTACCAGCCCAGGGATGGCACCGCCCACAATGGGCCTTGCCCCCTTGATCAATAATTGAGGAAATGCCCCACAGTTGGATCTCACGGAGGCATTTTCTCACCTGAAGCTCCTTTCTCTGTGGTAACTCCAGCCTGTGTCAAGCTGACACAAAACCAGCCGGTACACCCCTACACCTTGAACTTCCAGAGCCATGAGGGAAGAACGGTGGAGTGGAGGCAGGCTGGAGAGACGGCTCTGTGGTTAAGAGCATTCACTGTTCTTGCAGAGGACCTGGGTTTGGTTCCTAGCACACACTGGCGGCTTACAGCGGCCTGAACTCCAGTTCGGGGAGGGGGGGCGGGGGAGGGTCTGATACTCCCCTCTGGCCTCCATGCAGGCCAAACACAGATATCCATAAAATTAGTAAATCTTTAAAACATAAAGCTTAAAGTGTTGTTAGCCCTGAATGGAGGCAGAGACGGGCAGACAGGAAGCTGAGCATTCAGCGTGGAGTTGAGAAGAAGAATGGAGTAGAAAGAAAGAGGAAGCTACCGTGCAGAACAGGAACACGGTGCCTTCACCCAGCCAAGAGCTCCCTTATTACTGGGGAAGCTACAGGCTGCGTCTTGTTCTCTGCGTTCTCAATTGCTTCAGACAAGGTCTCACTATGTAGCCCAGGCTGGCTTCAGACTCCTGGCAATCCCCCTGCTTCAGCCTCCCCAGTGCTGGGGTTAGGGGCCTGCCTCTCACTTTCATCTTAGATGTTTCAGAAAATGAAAGTTATGAGGTTGCTTTGTGTGATGAGATCACTCTCAATTCCTGATCATGGCCGACTAGGGAGAGCAGGGGTCGGCGTAGCCTCCCTGGAAAGTCCATTGGCTGTATGGGCGTGGCCATAGGGAGTACTCGGCATGGAAATCTATGTGTGCGCATGTGTGTTTTTTTAAATTGCATTTGTTTATTTGTGAGGGAGGGCTTGGGTGTCCGTGGCACACGTGTGGAGGTCTGAGGGCAGCTTGTGGGATTCAGTCTGCCCTTCTGTTTTTGTATTGGCTGTTGTGACTCTCCTCTCAGCCTGTTTACTGAGGGTCATCCCAGCCAGACCTGTTGACTGTTAACAGTCCCTCACGAGGACATAGAGGTCACAAGACCCTCATCTGCGTGTCCAGCCACCTCTTGTATGGTCCTCTGCCTTACATGCGCTGGCCTTGGGCAGGAGGTGGAGTACATAGGCCCAGAAAGACGGGGGAGGGGGGCAGGAATCCAGCTAGATGGCCATGGGGAAGTCCTCATTCCTACTGGCTAAAGGAAAGGCTTTATAGATGCAGCCTTTTAGGGGAGGAACACTCACGCCCTAAGGAACCCCTCACCTATGGTCTGTACGGAAGCCCAATAAGTTCACTGGTTTTCTTTTTTTTTGTTTTGTTTTTTTTTGTGTGTGTGTGTGTTTTTTGTTTGTTTGTTTGTTTGTTTTTCGAGACAGGGTTTCTCTGTGTAACCCTGGCTGTCCTGGAACTCACTTTGTAGACCAGGCTGGCCTCGTACTCAGAAATCCTCCTGCCTCTGCCTCCCAAGTGCTGGGATTAAAGGCGTGTGCCACCACCGCCCAGCAGTTCACTGGTTTTCAATAGTGAATTTGGCAGAATCCTGTGTCAGTTGAAGACCTTGGGGAAGGGCTAGACATTGCTCATGTGCCAAAGGGTGTGAACATCCTTCTATCCATGGTACGTATGATGCATATGTGTGTGTGTGTGCATGTGTGTGTGTGTATACATGTACACACACTATACACTACATTCTTCTCATGAGCACCGTAACATTAAAACATTACAGCTGCATAGCCCAGGTTGGCCTCTGGAGTGTCTGCCTTCCAAGTGCTGGGATAACAGGCTTGCGCTGACACACCTTGGCTCTAATCACAGCCTTTGTAGCCGCTGGCAGATGTGTGGCTGCCTGGGCTTGTGTTAGCTGTGCGAATGCGCACTGGATTTCCTCAGACGGTGCGGTCACCATCCCCACCCTGTGGGAGCGCTGGCCTGGCGACCTGAAGCTGAGCACAACTTGCCCAGAGTGGCAACAGAGGGGTAATTTGAACCCATCCCATTGCATCAAAGTCAGAACCGTCAACAAGAGGTATCTCTCTGAGAAGCTGTTTTGGAAGGAAACTGGATAGGGATTCTGGGAAAGAGACTTGGAACTGGGGCCTAATTCCAGTTGTGTTGCTGTGGGGGTGTTCTCCAAATGGTGGGCACTGGATCCCATTACAGATGGCTGTGAGCCACTATGTGGTTGCCGGGAATTGAACTCAGGACCTCCGAAAGGGCAGTCAGTCCTCTTAACCGCTGAGCCATCTCTCCAGCCAGGTGGTCTAGGAGGTCACTTTGACCCTCACCAGGCTACGCTTCCTCCACATGAGAAGGGGATCCACCCATAGCCTACGATTCTAAACCTTGAATTCTCCCAAGTCCTGCAACGCCAAGCTCCCCCAGGTTGCTGAGAGACTGACTGGAGTGTTTAAGCCTAGACATCCATGCCGATGTTTGCAGACTGGGGCCCACGCCCCTCTGGATGTAGGGAGGAAAGCCGGGCGTGTAGGAGGTGGAACTGTCTGGCCACGCCTTCTCTTTAAATCATTTTATTTTTCAATATGAGTGTTTTGCCTGTGAATCTGTCTGCTCACCTGTGTCAGAAGGGGGCATTGGATCGCCTGAAACTGGAGCTACCAGTTTGTACCAGTCTGCAAATACCAGCATTTGTGTGAGGTTTAAACCCTCCTTCAGTCCCCTGGCAACCTGGAGGAACTTGGTGTTAGGAGAACTCAGGGTATGGACTGGGGATTGTAGGCCATGGGTAGGTAGCCAATCCCCTTAGCCCCAGATGCTTGTAAGTTACCATGTGGTGCTTAGAATTCTGGAAGAGCAGTCAGTAATCTTGACCACCGAGCTGCGTCATTTGGGAGCTTGTTTTTGAAAGAGTCTCACTCTGTAGCTCAGGTTAGCATCTCACTGTGTAGTCCAGGTTGGCCCTGATCTCATGGTGGTCTATCTGTCTCTACCTCTCGAGCGCTGAGTTACAGGCAGTTAGCAGCATGCTCAGAATCTGTGGTGCCCGAGATGGCCGTCTGTCTCCCTCCTAACCAAGTCACATTCCCAGCCCCAAAGTCCCGGCATTCTAAATCAGAGCAGGCTTCCCCATGCCCTTCCTGGCCTTCCTTGCTTTGCAGGAGCACTGATGCTGGTTTGGGGAGCACTGTCCTCTTCAGAGAGGACCCCAGTCAGTTTTGCCCATGCCAACACTCAAGGTGTTAGGGGCTAACCTTGGCACCTCTCTTTTCTCATTATTCTTCAGCTGGGGTGTCCCGTTGGCCATCACAGTGGCAGCCGTCTCTCTAAAGAAGATAGGCTACGATGCCTCGGATGTGTCCGTGGGCTGGTGCTGGATCAACCTGGAGGCCGAGGACCGTGTCCTGTGGATGCTACTGACCGGGAAGCTGTGGGAGATGCTGGCTTATGTCTTGCTACCTCTGCTGTACCTATTGGTCAGGAAGCACATCAACAGGGCGGTAGGTGCCACCGCACTGGCCCTTAGGGGACAGGCTGTATCTCAGAAGAACCAAACTAATGCTAGGCCATAGGGACTGTGTGCCTGGGCCGACTGAACAGGCTCAGACAGATAAAAGTAGCTGGACCGCAGAGCTACATTTTCCACGTGGTCCTGCACTGCCCCCGTGTGGCAAGCTCTGGTATTACACTAAGAAGTTAGGATCAAAGTCAAGGATGCTATGTAGAGTTGGCCACAGATAACGCACCTAGTTACCCTTCAGCAATCAGAATTGTAGAGACCACAAATCCACAGGGCTACCCAGAAAGGGAGGCTTGTCCTCAGAGAGGTGGGAGCCGATAAACTGATCGGTAGCTAAAGCAGTGATGGCTTCCAAAGAGGTGCGCTGAGTTCAGACTCCGGCCAGTGAGAACCTCATTTCCTTCTGTGTATTTACGTACTTTTTTTTTTTTTTTTGGAGACGGGGTCTTGTTTTGTTGAGGTGGGGTAACATGTAGCTCAGGCTGGCCTTGAACTCACGACACAGTCCTGTCAAGGATGGCCTTGCATTTCTGCCCTGCTTCCACCTCCCAAGGGTTAGGATTACAGGCATGTTCCAACATACCAGTTTGGTGGGGCTGGGGCTGGAACCCAGGGTTTCATGCGTGCTGGGTGAGCACTCCATCAAATGTACTGTATCCCTTAGCCCCAGAGACAGGGTCTGATGCAGCTCAGACTGGCATCGGACAGCTGAGGACAACCTTAAACTCTTGCTTCTCCTGCCCCTGCTTCTCGAGTAGTGAGAAACTAAGTTTTTAACCCCCTGAGTTTTCAAGGCAGAAACCCTGGGAGGATGCATCTTACTGGGTTGTTTTGCCTTTCAGTGCTTGAGATTGACCCCAGGGCCTCTGCTTGCTTAAACAGGCTATCACTGAGGCATGCCCATGGCTGTAGATTCTTCTGACTCAACAACTCATTTGTCCTTCCTTCCTTCCTTCCTTCCTTCCTTCCTTCCTTTCTTTCTTTCTTTCTTTCCTTCCTTTCTTCCTTCCTTCCTTTCTCTCTGTCTTTCTTTTTCTTCTTCTTTTCCTTCCTTCTTTCTTTCCTTTCTTTCTTTCTTTCCTTCTTCCTTCCTTTCTCTCTCTCTCTGTCTTTCTTTTTCTTCTTCTTTTCCTTCCTTCTTTCTTTCCTTTCTTTCTTTCTTTCTTTCTTTCTTTCCTTCTTCCTTCCTTCCTTTCTCTCTCTGTCTTTCTTTTTCTTCTCTTTCTTTCTTTCTTTCTTCCCAAAATCTTACTGTGCGGCCCTGGCTGGCCTTGAACTCACAGAATCCACCTGCCTCCGCCTCCCCAGTGCTGGGATTAGAGACCACCCTACCTGGCCCTGAGCAGCCACTTCTGACCGACAGATACTTCTTGTAGGTATCGGTGTTCTTGAGACACCTCATCCCTGGACAGCATTTACATCTGTGTCTTCTGAGACCCTGGTTCTCCATTTAGCTGATCCTTACCTCACCACATCCTCAATAACTCCACAGGAGTCCTGGCTGGAGGGCAGGGCCGGCAGTGGGTCGCACACAGACAAGTGGCCGAGCCTTTCTGGATGTCCTTATCCCTTCCCACTGACCGGGGAAGCTGGGGGCTGCTCTTGGAGAGTGAAGCCCTGCCCCAGCTCTACCAGGCTTCATGCTCTTACCCATGCCTCTGTCCTTTCTAGAGCAGGGCAGGAGCCCCCTGTTGCCAGGCTGGTCTCTGCATGTGAGGGTATCCTCGTGCACTTTGGCAAGAGTTTTCAGAAAAGAAGATGAAGTGAGCATAGATCATTTCCTGCCTGCAGATGGGGAGGAGAGAAAATAAGTCGGGAGGCACACTTGGCTCCCGGTTCTCCGAGCTGCACATCTCCTGTCCAGCTCTGTCCTGCCCCTGAGTGAGGCAGGCATTCAGCTCCCTAGGCCGCTGTCTCAGACAACTAGGGGAGGAGGAAGTAGGTCCCTTAATCCGGCAAGCACTCAGGGATGCTAGGCGTGTGGTTATTCCCTTTACCAGGGCTTCAGTGGCCCAGACCAGGTTCAAACGGACGCCTCTCGCTGGCCACTTCTGTCGGTTTTTCAGATTTGATTATGATTTGAAACTGAACGGTTTTTCCTGCCATGACAATTATTCCCAAGGAATGCAAGATCCAAGGCTGGCCCCATCCTTCCTCTGCCCCTTCTGTGGGCAAGCCTGCACTCTGGGGACCTTGTATTGTGGAGGGGGCGGGGGGGGGATGAGCTGAGAAACAAGGGCGGATGACCTCAGAGGATGGAGGTCGGAAGAACCCCGGGAAACAGACAGCAGCCAATGGCTAGGGCGGGGTCAGGGCTAATTGCGGGCTGGCTGACTGTGAGCTTCATTCTGGATGTGACGCCACCAGCTAAGGACTTGAAGGTGAGGGAACTCCAGGAAACTGGGGATGCTTTCCCAGATACAAGGACTGGCTGGGACCTGGGGTTGGAGGAGAGCGATGAGGCTGGAAGAGTGAGCCAGAGAGAGCAGGGAACAGAGGTCAAAACTGAGCCGGGCTCCACCCTGACGGGGTCGTGCAAGAAAGGGTTGAAATAGAGCCTCCGAGGGCTTTGAGCAGAGCACTTCTTGCCAAGCCTGCCTGACACCTTCTGAGAACCTGCTGCCTGTGGTGGGGATGGCCTGCCGAGGGAAGGAGAGACGAATTAGACCTGGTGATCATGCCTGGTTCGTGCGTGGTGGCGGGTCAGAGAATCCAGATTGTGGGTCTGATTTGAAGGCGGGACCCATAGGACTGGCCTATAGGTGAGGCGTGACTGGGAAAGAGAGGACTAAAAGATGATTCCCAAGTCACACAGGAAGCCGGGAAGATGAAGTGCGTTCAGCTGATATGAATGTGCAGTGGGCCTGAGGACTAAGGTAGCTTGTTCATCGTACGCAGAGGTCCATGACGTCTCTGAGTCACTTCTGTGGAGATGTGGAGGGGGCAGGGCGTGCGATCCGGAAGCTGGCGGTTGGGGAGGACCCTCCAAGTGTGAAAGGCTCCAGCCCTCCCCCAGCGTCCGCCTCTTGCCTTCCGAGGTCGAGGTCGGTGTGGGCACTGGGCGTGCATCGGTGATTTGGTAAGAAGCCCGTCTGCCTCATTCTGTGTTCCCTGTTCTCCACACAGCACCAGGCGCTCTCGGAATACCGGCCCATCTGGGAGGGGCGCCGGCTGCAGCGAGGCTCCACCACCTCCATGGCTGATAAGAAGCTGGTCCTCATTCCGCTGATATTCATCTGCCTCCGGGTCTGGAGTACCGTGCGCTTCATCCTGACCCTCTGTGGCTCCCCGGCTGTGCAGACGCCCGTGCTGGTTGTTCTGCACGTACGTACGTCGGTTCCCATGGCCCCGCTACCCTCCCTACGGATGCATCTCAGGTCCCAATGTGTTAGCCAGGATGGGAAAGTGGGTAGCTCATTGTCCCTTCCCTCTCCCAAAGCAAAGCGTGTCCACTTGTCCTCAGCAAACTAGAGAAGCCCTGGCAGAGTTGACTGATCCTGGGTTCTTCTCAATGCAGAAGGCCTAAATGTAGGTCCAGGCTAGGTGGCCAGTTTAGACCTGTTCAGAACTCTGATTAAGACCATGTATCTAGGCTGGGCAGTGGTGTGGTGCAGGCCTTTAATCCCAGCACTTGGGAGGCAGAGGCAGGCAGATTTCTGAGTTCGAGGCCAGCCTGGTCTAGTGAGTTCCAGGATAGCCAGGGCTACACAGAGAAACCCTGTCTCAAAAAAAAAAAAAAAAGACCATGTGTCTGAACTCATCCCGTGACAGTTTAAAGGGACAGCCCACGGCCTCCTCGTGATTGTGTTTCTAAGACACCCTGACCCTGAGTTTACGCCTTTTCCCCATCCCCCACAGGGCATTGGAAACACCTTCCAGGGAGGGGCCAACTGCATCATGTTCGTCCTCTGCACCCGGGCGGTCCGCACGAGGCTCTTCTCTCTCTGCTGCTGCTATCCTCGGCCCTCCACCCAGAGCCCTCCTGGGGCTCCTGCTCCCCCCAAGATGGGAGAATCTCAGGAATCCAGACGGACCCCAGAAGTGAACACTTGAACAGTCGCCGGCTTTCCTCGGTCCGTGCTGGCGCTGCCTTCCTGGTTCCTGCTTCAGGTTTCCGGGACCAAGCACACTGGAAGCCTCGCCGAAGCGAAGCTCGGAGCCCGGCGTGGGGACGGCCATCAGGGCAGGGTGGTCCCTTCTACCTCCCAGACTCCTAGGCAGGCCCTGCGTTCCCTGCGCACTCACATCCTGGTTCAGTGCGGTTTGTTTTTTTAAGCACAAAGACGCGAGACTCAGCTATGCAGGATACCGCCAGGGCACTGGTTCTCGGTGTCCCCGGACACCAGCGCTGTTTACAGTCGGAGGGATCCATACCTGTGGTCCCATCCCGGGCATGACTGAATAATGAACACCATCTTGGATCCCAGACATCACAGTATGGCGTCTGGGTTTGCCGGGGTGTTGAGAGTCGCTAGAGACCCTGGTCAGCAGAGGGTAATATCCTTAAACTAGGTCCCAAGTCCACCGAAGTCTCAAGAAACTGCCAATACTGATCAAAACCACCCAGGCACACACTCATGGGCCTCTCACGGAGTCATCACCCCTCAATGTTTATTACATCTGAATTTCAGCACAGGTCAGAGTTCAGAGTACTGTCTATTAGTCAGTCACTTAACATCCACGTCCCCTCCCAGTCCTGGGTCAGAAGGCAGCTCAGCTCCGGTCCCTGTGGAGAACACACTAGTTCACCTGCTCTTCCCACAGAGCCCTGTCCTCACGGTGATTCGTGCGGGGGTGGGGAGGGGGTCTGGCTCTGCACTCTGTTTAGGAAAGGTGATTAGCGAATGGACCTGATTCCATCCTGAAGGTAGATGTTTTGAGATTCAGCCTTGGGCTAGCCTGCAGCTCAGTGTACTTTCCAGGCTGGTCCTAGCTCCCCAAATACTTAAAAGGCATTCGTGTTTTGTTTTGTAGTTATCTGGGGGTGGGGGGGCGGATATAGAAATAGGAGTTTGAGATGATTACATTTTATTTTAATTTTTTTTTTTTGAGACAGGGTCTCATGTGGACATACTGGCCTGGAACTTGCTATGTAGATCAGGCTGGCCTCTAACTCACAGAGATCCACCTGCCTCTGCCTCCTGATAATTACGTGCTTTAAAAATGTTTTGTTTTGTTGTGCTGTGCCTGTTAGGCAGGTGATCTGCCACTGAGTTCTATCCCACACAATCCCCCACCCCTTTTTTTTTGTTTGGTTTTTTGAGACAGGGTTTCTCTGTGTAGCCCTGGCTGTCCTAGAACTCACTCTGTAGACCAGGCTGGTCTCGAACTCAGAAATCCACCTGTCTCTGCCTCCCAAGTGCTGGGATTAAAGGTGTGCGCCACCACCGCCCCGCTTTTCTTCCCTCCCCCCCCTTTTTTTGAGACATAATCTCACTAAGTTGCCTAGATTGGCCTTGATGACCAGGCTGGTCTTGAACTTAAGATTTTCCTACCTCAACTTCCCACGAAACTGAGTTTGTAGCCTTGGGCTAACAAGCCTGGCCAGAGTGAGACTTAACTGAGATCTGCATCTCTTTCTACTCAGTGACTCTTCTACCCACACATCCCTCTTTTCAGAAAGCAGTGTGTGTTGACTCGCAGGCTCCCAGTGCAGGAAGCGTGCCCGCCACCTTGCAGTCAAGGTGAGATAGCGCCCTTGGATTCTGTCCATACCCTGAAAACCCAAGAGGATGCTCGGAGCTTGGAAAAACAGTAAAATGAAAGCAGCGTCACACCAGACCGTCAGTTCTCGTCTCTCTCAGAGGGCTGTGTCCATATACTCCTTTTCTGGGTTCCTAAAGCATTTCTTTAGGAAAATCTACAAGGGGCGGGTTCCCTTTGAAGAAAGCTCTTTGGCTTGGTAGTCTGTCTGCTTACAAAACCAGTCTGTGTAGGGCGTCCTGAGGTCCTGTGAAGATATTACAGCCAATGTGTGCACTGTCAACATGCAGTGGTAATGGCTTCTAAAATGGAACAGAAATTCTAGGAATTTGTTTCCTGTAGAGGAGAAAATAAGCTACAAAATACCACAGAGGAAATGATGTTGGGATAAACCCAGCGGGACAGGGCAGCATGGAGCCCTGACTGTTTGGGGCCTTGATCAAGGAAAGGCTTGCAGAGGGGCATCAGAGCCTGGGGCTCACGCAAGCTTTCTGTTCGATGGTTGATGCCAATGGCCAGGATTACTGCCCGTAAAACCCTCTACAAAGTCTTCACTTGCCTCTTTCCATCTGTTCCCCACGATGCCCTGTCACCGAAGGCGGCTGATGGTGACCCGAGGCTTGGTGCCTGACCTCTAGCCCTAGGAGCTCACAGACATCAAGTGTAGCTCAGCCAGTGGACAAATGGGTCTTCTGGGAGCCCAGGGTTCAGAACTGAAGAGAAAGAAGGAATCCTCGGGCCAGGTGGGGACTTAAAGCCTGTGAGGCTACCAGTTTCCCTTGGCTTTGCTCAGCCTGGTGGGTTCCCATCTCTACTAGATAGTGTTATTAATATCTGTCTGTCCGTGTTCCGCAGTCACCCAAATGTGACCTCAGCCTTAATGGATGCTATAGCCCTTGCCATGCACCCCTTTGTGAATCTTGTTCTGCTAATCTGTCGCCAGCTGCTTCCTGCTTCTGACTTCCTGAGGCTCTGTGAGAGTGTGTGTGAGTGTGTGTGTGTGTGTGTGTGTGTGACATTATGCTCTAGTACTTAGCTATTTTTCCCATCCCCTTTCATTTTGTTTTTAAAGTTTTGAAACAAAGGGTTCTCACTTCTTGTCCAGGTAGTCCTTAAACTGTTTTACCATTTCTAGGATTTACAGGCCTGTGCCACCCCAGCCTGCTTTTAAAAGCATTTTAGTTTGTGTTTTCTCTCTCTCTCTCTCTCTCTCTCTCTCTGAAAATAAAAATAACATTTATTATGTGTCCGCAGTTCAGAGTACAAATGAGATCGTATGTCTTTGTTTTTAAATGTTCGGGTGTTTTGCATGTGTAAGTGCACTTTAGTGTGTGTGCAGTGCCCTTAGAGGCCAGAGGGACTCTGACCCCCCTGAAACTGGAGCCACAAATAGTTCTGAGCTCTGGGTAATGGGAACTAAATCCAGGTTTGCAAGAACAGCCAATGCTCTTACTTGTTGAGCCAGCTCTCCAGCCTCCTCTGCAAATGTTGGTGTGAACTCACGGCTGTGGCATAATTAAACCTGGCATGAGATGTTTGGGGAGTGGGATGTTAACTCTTGGTGAAAGTCCAACCTCTTGCTGTTTTAAATTAAACGAATCAGTCATTTTCTCCCTGTGTTTGCTGAGCTGACTCCACACTGAGATGTGGGGAGGGGTGAGTGAGGCCAGTCGGGCTGGCCTGGGCGTGGCTGAGACCTGGAGAACCTTCTTTTAAGGATATAATCACTGGCCGAATGCTTAGGCTTTGCCAACAGATACTTGAGAAGGTGCAGGAGCCTGCTTTGATTGGCTGAAGGAACCCCATTACTGCCACCACCTTGTCTAGCTTCTGTCCTTAAGTCCCAGGTCAGTTACAGTCTGTAGCCCTGAAGTCACAGCCCTCTCCCATTAGAGCCTTTGGCAGCTGGTTCTCATACACACTGTGTTTCCTACCCTCCCTGATCCTCTGTGACCCTCCCTGGCTCTCCACGACCCTCTGTGACCCTCCACAGCCTTCCCTGGCCCTCCATGACCTTCTCTGGCCCTCCACAATGCTCGGTTCTCACTGACAGCCATAGCTCTCTCCCTTTCCATCCATCCCTCTCCTGCCTGACCTGATTGCCAACCTCACTCTGAGCACCAGCTCCTGTCTTCTTCTCCTGCAGCACCCCAACTCCATCAGGACCATAGGTCTGAACCTCAGCCTCTCACTGCGGGGATCACAGGCCCGCACAGCCACGTAGGATCCACGTATCCAGTCCCTGGATGTGGCGTGCAGGCCTCCCTGACCTGGTGCTTTTCCCTGTCTCCCAAGCTGTCTCTAACCTTCTCCCTGCAGGAAAAGCAGTTTGCTGCTCTTGGATGCTCCACGATGTCCCCGTGCTAGGTGACCTCTTTCTGCCCTTACCCAGTAGACACCTAGCAGGATGACTTCTTGTGCCCATAGATTCCCCAGCAGAGCTCTAAGTCATTTTCTTCTAGGACCGTGCGTTCCAGGGACCAGCCCAGCGTGTACCTGTAACCTAGTTTCATCTCTGTGGCTGTAATAAAAAGTCCTGACAAAAAGAAATTTAGAGGCTGAGCCTGGTGGCTCGCATCTCTAATCCCCGTGCTCTGGTGGTAGAGGCAGGCAGATCACTGAGAATCCAAGACCAGTCTTCAGAGAGAGTTTCGGGCAAGCCAGGGCTACATGGTATCTCAAAAAAGCAACAAAAAGCAACTTAGGAAAGAGGTTTGCTTTAATTTACCAATGCAGGTCCCATATAGTCCATCATTTTAAGAAACAGTTGCAAAACCTCAATGCAGCTGGTCATATCACATCCACAGGGAAGACCAGAGTAAGGAAGGTATGCACACTGAATAATTTTAGATAACCCAGAGCCCAAACCAGAGAATGGTTCTGCTCACTCTCAGGCTGGGTCTTCCTACATCTTTCAGGGAAGAAAAACAACTTCCCACAAACAGTCTGTATTGGTCAGGGTTCTCTATAGTCACAGGACTTATGTCTCTATATTTTAAGGGAAGTTGTTGGAACGATTTACAGTCTGCAGTCCAACTAACCCAACAATGGGCAGCTGAGAATGGCAAGTCCAAGAATCTAGTAGTTGCTCAGTCCCACGAGGCTGGGTGTTTCAGCTGCTCTCTATCCTGAAGAAGTGGGAGGCAATAGATGTGCTGGCAAGTAATCAAAGGAAGGTGAAGAAGAAGCCTTCCTTCTTCCATTGTCCTTATGTGGGCCTCCAGCAGAAGGTCTGGCCCAGATACCATACCTTCTGTGTGCACCACACGCCTGGACCTAAACTGTTCTTTACTTGGAAATTGCTCTGCTCCAGGCTGACCTTGAACGCAGAGATCTGCTCGACTGTCTCCTAGGACTAAAGGCAAGCACCACCTTGCCTGGGCCTAAGCTTTGCATGGCCACTGTGCCTCAAGATCTAGATCAAAGGCGTGTATCATCTCGTGTCAAGATCCGGGTCAGAAGCCTGTATCTTCCAGCCTCAAGATCTGGATCACAGGTGTGCCCTCCATTTCTGGATTGTAGTTCATTCCAGATATAGTCAAGTTGACAACTAGGAATAGCCATCACACGTGCTGTCTCCGTAGGTAGTGTTTTCTGAGTAATTATGAGGACCAGAGTTCAAGTCCCAATACTCCCTGAAAAAGTAAAGCATTATGTGTGTGCCCCAGCACGAGGGAGGCAGAGACAAGAGGAGCCCTGGGTCTGATCAACAAGTTCCAGGTCACAGTGAGAGACCCACTCTCAAAAGACGGCACCAGAGGAATGACACCTGATGTTGTCTTTTGCTTCCTCATGCACACACAAAGAAAGGAGGAACTGGTAGAACTGAGAAGCAGACAAAGGTAGGAGGTGTGGCCCGGCAGAGAGAACTCGAGCGCACGGTCACAGGACCGAGGTCACTAGGCACTTTCTGCTACTGCAGAGGTTCTCAGCCTTCCTCACGCGGAGACTCTATGCACAGTTCCCCATGTTGGCGTGACCTCCAATCATACAGTTCTTTTTGTCGCTACTTCATAACTAATTTGGGCACTGTTGTGAATTGTAATGTGTCTTTTAGTCAGGGTTTGTATCCCTGCACAAACATCATGACCAAGAAGCATGGAAGACGTCACGGTTGATGTCAGGCACAGCCTTGGATGTCAGTGGGGACCCTGAAAGAAAAATAGTGTTGTTTGTTTGTTTGCTTTTTGTTTTGGGGTTTTTTTGTTTTTAGATAAGGTCTCACTATGTAGCCCTGGCTGGCCTAGAACTCACTATGTAGACCAGGCTGGCCTTGAACTCAGATCTGCTCTTTCTGCCTCTTTCTCCTGAGTGCTGGGATTAAAGGCAGATTCCTGACACCTGTCTAATGTAACATTTTTTCACATGTAAGTGTTTTGCCTGCTTGTATGTCTGTGTTCCACTTGCATGCCGAGCGCTCTTGGAGGTCAGAAGCAGGGTCGGATCGCTGGAATTGGAGTTACAGGAAGTTGTGAGCCACCACGTGGGTGCTCAGAACTGAGCCTGAGTCCCTGGAAGAGCAGCCAGTGCTCTAACCAAGCCAACTCCCCAGGCCCCCAAAAATTAATTTAATGAATTAATTTACTTTTACATGTACAGACGTTTTGCCTATGTGTATGTCTGTGCACCACTGCATGCCTGCTTCCCTCATTGGCCAGAATAAGGCACCAGACCCTCAGGGATTGGAATACAGATGGCTGTGAGTCACCACACGGGTGCTGGGAATTGAACCGGGGTCCACTGGAAGAACAGCCAGAGCTCTTAACCACTGAGCCGTCTCTCCAGCCTAATAATGACTCCTGTTGGTGCTCTATTTATACAAGCATTCCTGGCAATTTCTTATACCCATGCTGCCAGAGAAGGAGTTCCCACCCTCTGATCCTCCCTACAGTGTTTCTTCCTGACAGATAGCAGGAAGCCAAGAGCTTGCCTGGGCACACTGTCCTAGGGTTTAGTCACCAAAGACTCCGTAGTTTGCTAGAACAAACTGACAAAGATTAGTTACAAAATAGATACATTTATGAAATCCAAAAGGCAGTCAGTGAAATTACCCACTAGGGCAGCATAAATTACAAGCTGTATATTTCTTTTTCTAGAGAGAAGGATAGGAATGGAGGCAGATTTCAGGAGTGAAACGGCTGTGGGGATTGTGTCTCCTGGAGGCAGGAATTAGCGTGTAAACATAGTACTTTTGGGATACATCCAGGACTGGTGTGGGGGGGAATCTAGGGCCTCACATGTTAGGCGAGTGTTCTCTGAGCCACACCCCAGGCTACGGTGCTCAATTGGCTTGGTTTTGGGTTTTGGTTATTTAACAGGTTCCCAGACCTTAGTAGCCCCAGATCTTAGAGGCCCTCAGACCTTAGCACAACTGACTCCATGATGGAAGTACCATTCAGGCTGTAAATCTCAGCATGTAGACAGCATCACCAGCCAAAACGAAAACAAAGGCCTAATCTATCAAAGTCTATAGTTCTGGACACGGTTCTAAATGTACTTTGGCTTCTGTAGCTCTACTCCTGGCTAACTGTTCTTGTTAACTGAAATACGTCAACCCGGGACATGGGTTTTGTGCTTCAAAACTCATTCTGAAAACGACTCAGGGCTACCCTGAGATCCAAACACCCAGTGTGGTCTCCAGATGGCTAATAAAGGTTTTCCATTGAATTAGACCCACTCCAAGCAGTCTTCTCTGGCAGATACCCGACCCCAGTAACTGTCCTGAGTAGTTGGTTTTATGTGTTTCGTTTGTTTGTTTTTCCAACTTGAAACAAGCTAGAGTCATCTGAGAGGAGGAAACCTCAGTTGAGAAACCACCGGCAGACTGGCCCACAGGCATTTCTTGACTAATGATGGCGGTGGGGGGGGCATCTCAAATGTGGGGGGCACCACTCCCCAGAAGGTGGTCCTAGGTTGTAGATACAAGAAAACCAAACAAACCAGTAAGTAAGCCCCGTGGTCTCTGCTTTAGTTCCCCACGACAGGTTCCTTCCTGCCTTGAGTCCCTGCCCTAATGATCTGATGCCCCACATGACGGATTGTAAGCTCCAAGAAAAATTAACCCTTTCTTCCCCAAGTTGCTTTTTGGTCAGTGTTTTATCACAGCAATCGAAAGCAAACTAAGACAGGGCTATTGAGACAGACTCTCATGTAGCCCAGGCTGGCCTCTAACTCACATGGCTAAGGTTAGCATTGAACTCATGATCCCTCCACCTCTACCTCCCCAGAGCTGATATCACAGGTATGCACCACTACACCCAGATGACTTTTTTTTTTTTTTAATTGTGTTGCCTGGGCTTTAACTAAACTCCAGAATCAAGTACCCTCCTGCCCCTGTTGCTGGGGTTACAGGCGTGTTTGGACCATGGTACCTCAGCCCCTGGCAGTCTTTCTGTGAGTAGGTCATTAGAATGCAGGGTAGAGGTACAAGGCGGCCATGTTTTCTTGTTCAGGTCTGCCTTTATGCAGATAAGATACCAGAGAGAGCGACTCACTAGCCCTGGGGGAACAACTGTGCCTCTTCCCTTCTTCACCCCCTTGGCCACCATCCCAGAAGGAAACAGAAAGGCAAGAGCATCCTCGCATGATCCGCTGGGGAAGGAAGCATCAAGGAGCCTTGAGGGTGAGTCGGTCTTGGGCTGGGCACAAATCTGGGAGAAACCGTTGCGGGGTTTGGGTCTCGTTCTGTGTAGCTCAGGAGTTGGGGGGCTGGAATGCCCGTTCACCTTCTATCTGGGCCTCCTAGTGTTGGAATTATGAGCTTGCACTGCCCTGCCGTAGCCAACCAGAATTACTGACGACGATATTCAGGAAAAGCAGAGGCCGATGCTTCTCAGATAGTTGTGTCCGTCTTTAAGTGACAGGAAATCTCTGGAATGCAGACACCGCAGTTCTGTGAATCTCGTAGCTGAGATTTTCGATATCGGAGGATCAAACCTAGGTTTATAAACCGTAGCCCTACCCAGTTGCCCCCACCTCATGGCCTTATTGTATAGTCAAGGCTAGCCTCGAATTCACTTCAGCTTTCCTAGAGCCCGGCTTACAGCAGTATTTGTAGTATCAGGGAGTGAATCTAGTCTCACACGTGCGTGTGAGGCAAGTGCCCTATGCCGAGCTACACTCTCTCTCTCAACCTTCTTTTAACTGTTTGATGTGGGGCGTAGCAAGCCAGCTAAAGACTTTAGGTTCCGTTTGGATTGCAATGATTCTTGTGATTGTGAAGGGTGTTTGGGTGTCTACATCCAGGCCTACTCTAAATATGTGGTGGGTTCATACAAGAAACCCTAAGAAGTCAGTCATTAGATGTCATAGCCCAAGCCTGAGACAGGGTCCCACTAAGTTACCCAGGCTTTCCCAGAATTCCTTCTATAGCCCACTCAGCTAAGACCTGAATTTTCTTGATCCTCCTGCCTCAGCCTCCCAAAGGTGTGTATCACTGTGCTCACCCCCAAGATTGCCTTTCCAACAAGCTCCGTGGTGTGGTGGCCCACAGATTCACCGCCCGGAGGAACTTCCACCTCCAGGAGCCCTAAGGGTGTGGGCCGTTGCTGGTAGTTTTGGATGCAGGGGGGAAAGCTGTGTGGCCCCCAGGATGCGGCTGGCTTCCACAGCACGCTCCTCAGGCTGTGAAGGTAGATTATCTGAACTCCGTTCTTTCCGGTGCTGCGGAATGATTGACAGCACAGCCAGGGGGTGGAGTCGTACTGCTCGCTGATCTGTGCGCTGATTTGAAGATTTCAAACTACTGTGGGGGAAGAGTGTTCCCTGCTTGTTCTGCCCTCTGGTGGCCTTGAAGCGCACAGCGCCACACAGCGGTTACCTGAGACTCTCACCTAACACCGAGGAATCCTTCCCTGAGGTCTCCTCCTCCTCTTCCTCCTCCTCATCTTCCTCCTCCTCTTCCTCCTTCTCTTTCCCCGTCCCAAAGTTTCTGCTTAAATGAAATCATGTGAGGTCTTCTGTGTGGATTTTTTTTTTTACTTTACTTAGCATTATGCTTTTTTGAAATATGTTTTTATTGAAGTACAATATGTTACTCCCCCCTCCCCTTCCTCCCTCTGGTCCCTCCCAAATACATGCCCTCCAACAGCAAATAGATTTGCTTGCTTTGCAGTGCTGGAGATCAAACCCCAGCAACATGTACCTAGGTGACGTTCTATGCCTGAAATGCACCCGTTAAATGGTTAAGGTGGGGCTGGATCAATAGCTCAGAGGTTAAGAGCACTGGCTGCTCTTTTGAAAGACCTTGGTTCAGTGAATTCCCTGACTATGACAGCTCACAGTCATCTGTAACTTTCCAGGGAATCCTGTCTCTTCTTCTGGCCTCTTCAGGTACCTTACTCACAAGGTACACATGCAAACATGAAGACAAAACATCCTTACACAGAAAAAGTTGTATAAAGTGTTTAAGGTGGCTGAGATGGTACACACCCGTAATCCCAATCTGAAGAGGCTGAGGCAGGAGAGTTATGTGAGTTCCAGACCAGGCTGGGATATATCCTGAGTCCAGGCTCAGGAAACCAAGGCTTAGAAAACCAATGACAGCAGCTATATCCATGTCCAAGGCAGTCCTGGGTTCTAACCCCCAAAATATCATAAAAAGATTAAAAGGCTAGAGCGATCACTCGGTCATTAAGTACTTGTCTTGCAGGCATGAGTCCCCAGGTTCAATTCGCAGAGCGCTGTAAACACTGAGAACTCAATAGCCCACCCATCTAGCCCAAGCTATAAGCATCAGGCCAATGAGATGCTTTATCTCAAAGGACTTAGGCAGTGTTTCTGAGATTGTCCTCTGGCCTCCACAAGCATGTGTATACACGTGCACATACATCACACACAAGTACTTGAAGTTTTTTAAATGTTTATTTATTTTTATGTATATGAGTACACTGTAGCTGTTCAGATGGTTGTGAGCCATCATGTGGTTGCTGGGAATTGAACTCAGGATCTCTGCTTGCTCTGGCCCCGCTCGCTCCAGTCCCAAGATTTATTTATGACAGCCTATGCTCTGCTCAAGACAGCTTTCCGGATAGATCTCTGCTTGAGACAGCTCTCTCTCTCTCTCTCTCTCGATTTATTTATTATTATATGTAAGTACACCGTAGCTATCTTTATACACACCAGAAGAGGGTGTCAGATCTCATTACAGATGGTTGTGAGCCACCATGTTGTTGCTGGGATTTGAACTCAGGACCTCTAGAAGAGCAGTCAGTGCTCTTAACCACTGAGCCATCTCTCCAGTCCCAATACTTGAATTTTTAAAAGGTAAATAAAATAAGATCTAGCCCTTATGTATTTTTTTTAACCACAAATTAAAAAGTGATGATGTCGTGGGGGGAGGGGCAGCTAGAGAGATGACTCCATGGTTAAAGTATCTCCTGCCCTTCTGGAGACTAAGCTGGGTTCCTAACACCACGTCAGGCACCTCATAGCTGCTTGGAACTCCAGCTCCAACGGATGCTGACATCTCTGGCCTCCAAGGGCACCTGCATACACATGACCTATGTGCACAAACACAGAAATAAAACTGAAAACAATACATCCCTTAAACAAATAAAAGGAATGGATTTTTTTTTTAAAAATCAAAGAGGCCATCCTTAATCATCAGAAGCCACGCAAAGTTGCTGAGAACTGCAATCACCTGGCTCTCACGCCGTGATTCTGAGGAACGCGCCCTTGCTCGCCCACTGTACCCTGTGACAAACAAGGTCAAACTCTGTTCTTGGTAAAGGAAAACCACAAAGCACAGAGCAAACTGGCCATGCCTCTGGAACGTCCAGGCCGGGTGCGGTAGACGATAGGCTCCCTGCTTCGGAGATGTTGGTTAGCAGCGTGGACAGCTGCTGAGGTGATGACCAGGCATAAACTCCCGCTCGTGCCTCTTCCTCTCATTCATTACTCATTGTTTTGGACTTGGGTTCTCCCAGCCAGGGGACACACCCCCGAGCAGTAGAGCTAGGAACAGGGCACAGGTGACGGAGAAAACGTTGGGTGAGCATTGGACTTTAGACACCCTGTGTCAACCTTCCTCTCAAGACAAGGTGCAAGATAGCGGCGTGGCTGAGGGATGGGTGTGCTTGGACCTTGTTACGACCCTTTCCTTATCAAAACCCGCAATAGAAATGACGGGAGCTGAATCCTACCCGAAAACAACCTCCCTTACACGTCCGCCTCACGCTGTGCCCTCGGAGGGCATCAGCGCTTTCCACTATGCCACGCGCACACATTGCTGAATAACCTGACATGCTGCCCCATGGCATAGAAAGATAACGGCTTATGGAGAGGCCAGTCTGTGCTCACTAGTGAAATGCTAGGTAATTTGAATGCTGACAGAAGCGATTGCAATTGCGGTTAGACAGAAGCTGGGAAATCTCAGCAGGCATTCGACAACACACCAGGGTCCTCGGGCTACTCACTGCCAGGAGAATACTGTTTCCTTGGCTTTAAAATCTGAAGGGGTGGCAGTGTGGCTCAGTGGTAAAGGCTATGAGCCCCTACCTACACCGATATGACACAGAAAACAACATCCAGGGGCTGGGGAGATGGCTCAGTGGTTAAGAGCACTGACTGCTCTTCCAGAGGTCCTGAGTTCAAATCCCAGCAACCACATGGTGGCTCACAACCATCTGCAATGGGGTCTGATGAGGACCTCTTCTGTCCAAAGAGAACAATAGTGGTGAATATATTGGAAAAAAAAAAACCAACGTCCAATTAGGGCAGAGTCAGAACAAATGGAAATGTCCCACACCTCTCCATTCCTCCACCAGTGGAGACACGCAGTCCAAACACATGGGATCGAGAGTTTAAGGTCATCTTCTCTATGTATGGAGTTTGGATCAACATGGTTACATGAGACAACCACCAAGAGACTGGAGATATATATGACTCAGTGCTATATGAACTCTTGTTTTAAGGGGTCTGATGTCCTCTTCTTGGTTTCCTCAGGCATCAGGCATGCACAGCGTGCACATACACACATGATGGCACACACTCATTGACAATATAAATTAAAATTAATATAAGAAACTCCACACACACAAAAAAACCACATGTAGTGGGCAGTTGTGGCACACGCCTTTAATCCCAGTACTTGGGAGGCAGAGGCAGGTGGATTTCTGAGTTCGAGACCAGCCTGGTCTACAGAGTGAGTTCTAGGACAGCCAGGGATACACAAAGAAACCCTGTCTCAAAAAACCAAAGAAACAAAACAAAACAAAAACACATGTTGTACCACTTTATTGAATTTTTCTTCTCCATTTACAGTGTAGCAGATGAAGAACCCAGGGCCTATTCAAGCTAGGCATCTGAACTATATACTTCTAGTTCCCCCAACCCCAAACATTTTTCTTTAAGACAAAGTCTGAGTATATAGTCCAGACTGGCGACTACTCAAAATCTTCCCACCTCAGCTTTCCTGGTGTTGGAAGGATGGATATGTGCCACCATGCCCAGTGTGATGCCAACTTGTGACAACCTAGAATCATCTGAGACAAGAGCCTCAGCTGGAGAAAGGCTCAGATCAGGCCAGTGGGCATGTCTTTAGGGTCTTGTCTTGATTGTTGATTGACATAAGACGTCCCAGCCCATTATGGGCGGCACATTCCCTAGGCAGGAGCTCCTGCACGATTCAGAACAAGTAAGAGCTACTACAGGCAGCTTGGGGTGTATTTGTTTCCTCTCTGCTCTTGACTTTAACTACGATCTGGCTGACTACTGACTGAATGCCTGCCTTGATTTAACCTGGGACTGTTAAAAAAAAAATACAAAACCTAACCCCCCCCCCCAAGTTGCTTTTGGTCAGGATGTTTTTATCACAGCAATAGAAAGGAAACCAGGACGCCTGGCTTGTCCCAAATTCTAAATACCTTCTTTATGTTCAAGAAAAAAGAAAAGAAAAAGAAAAAAGAAAAGAAAGCAATTTCCTGAACTCAGGGAGCAGAGACAGGTAGCTCTCTGTGAATTTAAGGCCAGCCTCATCTACATAATGAGGTTCTGGGACTCAGTGGTTAAGAGGTCCTGAGTTCAATTCCCAGCAACCACATGGTGGCTCACAACCATCTGTAATGGGATCTGACTCCCTCTTCTGGTGTGTGTCTGAAGACGGCGGCAGTGTACTCATACATAAAATAAATCTTTAAAAAAAATGGCTCTGGACAGCTAGGGCTATGTAAAGAGACACTGCCTTAAAAACAACAAAAACAAAAAGAAAGAAAGAAAGAAAGAAAGAAAGAAAGAAAGAAAGAAAGAAAGAAAGAAAGAAAGAAAGAAAGAAAGAAAGAAAGAAGCAACGGCTACTCGCACTAACAGCTGTCTGTCTCCTTTCAATGCCCCGCCTCTTTCCTTTACACTCTTCAGACAGTGTCCTTTTGTAACTCCCTCATTGCTAAGCACAGTCTCCCATCGGGAGCCTCCCCTTCCCCCAAGACTCTTCACCTCTCCCAACCCCTTCTTGTTCAGCTTCACCTCAACTCTCCAGGCCTGCCTAGAGTCTTCAATCGTCCCGAGTTGCTCATTGTGTTCATTTGACCAACTCCGCCCACTGCTCAATTTTGTATCAATTGACTCTAGAAGAGGGACCTCATTTGAGAAAATGCCTTCATCTGATTGGCTTGTGGGCAAGTCCGTGGGGCGTTTTCTTGAATAATGATTGACTTGGGAGGGCCCAGCCCATTATGTATGGATGTTGCAACCTTTGGGCAGGTGGTCCTGGAATGTATCAAAAAAGCAAGTCATAGAGACAAGCCAGCAAACAGCGTTCCTCCACGTCTCCGCTTCAGTTCCTAGTTTAGCTTGAGTTCTGCCGTGGCTTCTCCGGAGGATGTACTGTGATCAGCAGTTGTAAGCTGAAGCAAACCCTTTCCTTTCTAAGCGGCATTTGGTTGTGGTCTTTACAGCAATGGGAAGCCAACTAGGCCATTCCGCTTCCCCGAGAGTCTGAGCCCCAAGTGGCCAAGGCTATTTTTGTATCCATTTTCTCTCTTCTCTAGTACAGCAAAGAGCCCAGTAAATAAAAATACTAACAGGAAAATCATACATAAACTCACATCCCAGAAAAAGTGGTTTCCAAACTTTAAGTTTTCTTCCCTTCCCCTCCTCTTCCCATTCCCTTTTCTTTCTTAATTTTTGTTTGTGTGTTTGTTTGTTTGTTTTAGATACAGTCTCGCATAGGCCAGACTGTCTATCCAAGTTTGACCTGGATCTTCTGATAGCCTGCCTCCACCTCCCAAGTGCTGGGGTTATAGACTGTGCCACCACGCTGGGCAAGACTCTTATTCTGAAACTGTGTGCTGGCAAAGTTTCTGTGTTGTGTTACTAATGATGATTTCAAAATTGAGATCTGAGATCTAAACCTTCATCCTAGCCCAGAATTTCTGGCAAAGTTATTTCCCCACTTAGAGACAACTTAAGGGCTGGAGAGATGACTCGGCAGTTAAGAGCACTCATTCTTCTTGCAGAGGACCCAGATTTGGTTCCCGGCACCCACATGGTGGCTCGGAACCATACAAGTAAGTCTAGTTCAAGGGGACCTGTCACCCTCTTCTGAGCTAAGCAGGCACCAGTTACCACGTGGGGTACACACATACATGAAGGCAAAACACTCACATAAAATGACATAAATATTTTAAAATATTTTAGAAGCAACATATTGTAAAAGGTCTGAGAGGATGCTTGGTAGACTCTTGCGGGTCTCATATCCTGCCCGACAGTGGATCAGACTTCCTGAAGAGAAGGGTATGGAAAAGGCCCCCTAGAGTCCAGCCCTAAGAACTGCACCTGGAGGCCGGGCAGTGGTGGCTTACGCCTTTAATCCCAGCACTTGGGAGGCAGAGGCAGGTAGATTTCTGAGTTCGAGGACAGCCTGGTCTACAGAGTGAGTTCCAGGACAGCCAGGGCTACACAGAGAAACCCTCTCTCGAAAAAAACATAAAAACAAACAAACCAAAAATAATAATTTCACCTGGCCACTCCCTTTTCTCTTTAAGGCAAACCCTTGGCTCTTATCAGAGATGACTGTGAAACCCTAGGTCAAATTCCTAGAAATATTAGTAATTTGTCATATGTGTTCTTTCTACCTGCCTCAATCTTGCTCTGTAACTCACTATAATGGTGCTTATTAAAGGCCTTTTTAAACGCCCCACTGAGCTGAAGGCTCAGAGCTGTAATCCTAACTTTTGGGAAGCAGAGTCAGGGCTATCTCAGGTTCAAGGCCAGCCTGGACTATAAGGTGAATTCCAGAACAGTCTGGACTACAGAACGGAACCCAGTCTCAAAACACAAACAACCAAAAGCATAAAAATGAATCCCAAAGCTAAGATACAGTGGCTGAGTTCCTTCTGCATCCTGAAGTCACAGAAGCAACGGCAGGATGGTCAGGGAAGGCTCTGCAGGCCAAACCCATCTGGGCTGTCTGAAAACCACGAAGATCCATCCACACACTTCCAAACCAGACGCTCCCAGGGTACTGTGTCCCCAAGAGTGCCCACTGCCCACCTTCCAGCTCTAGAGCCTGTTGGCTGTGGTTGTCTGGGTCCTGAAACTGGGGACAGGTTCTTCAGGGGACACAGAAGACACGTCTATAGAATAACCTCCAAGAGAGCCCTGGGGTGTCCTTGGGGAAAAGGTCTGTGATTTCTGTGGGCAGACTGCAGGATGAGGAGGACCGGACAGAATCACCAGCGCCCTCCAGGGGATACAGGGTCCCAAGCAGCTACTCCCCCGCCCCCCACCCGCCCCTGCCCCCCGCACCCCTCCCCGGCTCAGCTCAACCGCAAGTGCTCTTGGGACTGAGGATGAGCGTTGGTCACGCTGAACTGCGACTGCGCAGAAGCCAGATCCCGCTGTCTGGGTACTTCTCTCAGGGTCTGACCACAGACCTGCACCCACCCGCCCTGTTGAGGAAGTTGAGTCAGGGATTGAACCCTCCGCTTTCAGATCTCATTTTACCGCAAAACAGGCAGAGAGAAGAGTAATAGTTGGGGGCCAAGAGGCTGGTCTCTGTTCTCTACACTCCCCAGATTGCAAACTCAGCTCGCTATTTCTGTACCCCACTTCTCACTCCCGCCCCGAAGTTAAGTGACACCACCCTCAGTTTACTTGCATTTTCTTTGGAGTGGTTTGTTTGTTTGTTTGTTTGTTTTTTCCTTTCAAACTATTTGAAATATATGGAAAGCTCTGGTCCCATCACGTCTTAGTTGGAGACCCGCGTGTTGGAGTGGGAAGAAAACAAGCTTTCCTGGAAGGCGCCACTGTCCGTTGCTACCGGAGCAGATCTACAGTGGGCTCGGGATAAACGGCTGCAGGGCAAAGGAGAAGAAGGAAGACATCCGCTGCCTGAACGCAAGCTGCAGCTAATAAATCAAAGGAGCATGTCTAACAAGGATGAAAATCTGCGGGCCTGGTGGGACTTTGCTCTAGATTTGGCCGCCTGGTCTGGTCAGTCCGGTAGCAGCTGAACACGTGCTAAGCGCCAGAGCCCGTGGTGGCCAGCTTGTGGGCAGACTGCTGGACCCAGACCAGCTTCTGGCGACTTACCCTGCCCTGCAAAGAAAGTACAAAAAGGTTATTTACTACTCTCCCAATATTGAGAAGTGTATCTCTCCGGGCCACTCTGGGTTCCTTAAAAAGACAAAATAAAGTTTTCCCCTCAGACAGCGACACTTAAGGCCAGGGTTTAGCTCAGCCCTAGAGCACAGACATCCGTACTCAGTCTCCAGCACCAATAATAATAGTAACAATAATAATTATTAGTTTCGGCATGGTTGCTTGGGAAAGAACTGACCCTCCACTAGGGACACTTGGCTATAGATGGCATGGTGGGCACCACTAGGTTAAGCCTTTTCAGGCCCCATCTGTTGGCCCATTATCTGATGTGGCATAGGGCCGGTGGCAGCTGTCGCTGTCCATGTGTACCAGACAGAAATATCCTTTCTAGTCACTCTTCAAGGCTGTGACTGGTGAAGACTTGAGTCGTGGGGACTGTTTCCGCTGGGCACCTCGCTGAGCCCGCAGTTTCAGGGGACCCCCCTGGCTTAGCCAAACTCTAGATGTTTAGCTTAAAAGCAGAAGTGAAAGGGAAGAGGGCAAAACGCCAGTGCCTGAAAGGGCTATTCTGATGTAGACTAGCAATAAAAATGCAATTGGCTGAGAGTTGGCACGGCCAAAGGGCAGCCTAAATATCTTCCCTTCCCGAACAGCACAGCTGGCACTCTGAGGAGGTGAGCCTCAGGCTGTCCTTGCAGAGCAACGATGGACAAAGAGCATCAAGAGAAGACAGGGGTGAGTGTGTGACTGGGGGGGGGGTGCGGGTGCGGGTGGGGGAGGGGGAGGGGGAGGGCTGCTCAGCTTCCCGTGGGATTCCCCAGGGCTCTAGTATTGCACAGTCTGCCCTCAACTGGATGCCCAGAAGCCCAGCGAAGCACACTGTAGTGGGGTTTTATAGGAGTCAGTGTGATGTTTGTAGACAGAGGCCGGTTAGGAATCCTGCCACTGGAACAGCTGTTGGGAGAGCGCCTGGGACTGGGCCGGAGAGTTTGGTTCAGCTCGGGGTAGAGTTGCCAAAGGGTCCAGAAAGTCCAAGGGTGAAGCAGGTATGGCTCACGCTTGTGCCTTAGCACTTGGGAGGTAGAAATAGGAGATAAAGAGTTTGAGGTTAACCTCAGCTACAAAGGGAACTGGAAGCCAGCCTAGGATAAAGACCCTGTCTCTCAAAAAAAAAAAGTTTTGTTTTTTCTTTTCTGTTCCAAACTCCCAGTGTAGCTGGAGATTAGGTGTAGATTTCCTTGATTGAGGAAAAAAAAAATCTCCAGGGCCAAGAAGGTGAATCGATGACCGCATTCTAGGAATTTGCATTTGAATCCTTCCCATGGGGTTTGCTCCTAGGTGGGTGGGGAGAAGCAGGCACCCGTGCGAAAATTATTTATCAAGGTCCGTAACACAGGGCCTGAAAGCGTGGCTTGTAGCATACAGAGTGGGCGTGGGTTTGGGAGGGAGAAGCACCTGTCATTGATTCCAGCTCCTCCCCGTTTTAGCTACAGCTGAGACCTTGGCACCAGCTTTATTTCGTCAGTTTGAGCATCTGAGGCTGGCCTCAAATTCCTGATCCTCCTGCCTCTCACTCCCAAGTTGCAGGTGTGAGTCATCACACCTCTTTCGGTGACTTCTCTCATCTGTAAAGTGGACTGATAACCACACCCTCCCCTGGGTCTGTGAACACTTAGACACTCCACAGGAAGCAATGCAGAGGAGGTGTCTGGCCAGGACCTAGTTAGTCCTCTTGCTAATACTACAGCTTGGTTTGTCCTGTGGAGCAGATGAGCTCACTATTGACGCTGGGTATGGGCTATCTCTGGAGCTGTCTAGAATGATGAGGAATATCCCACTTTACTTCTGGTACAACAAACAAATGTCCCCTAGAGGGCAGGAATCCATCCCTTCCCGAAACCCAGAATTAGAGTTAACCTGGGAATTGTTTTGTTCTGGTTTTGTTGTCTGTTGATTTTTCCGGTGCTGGGGACTGAAGCCAGAGCCTTATGTAGGCCAGGCAAGTGCTCCACCACTGAACCATCCCACACACACACACTCCGCCATTTTCTCCCTCTCAGTTTAAAATGGGGGCTCTCTAAATTGTCTAAACTGACCTCGAACTTGCCCTCCTCCTGTACTGCCCCCACCCAACCTGTCTGAGATTGGCTGACAGGTCAAGTGTTATCACCTGTATTTGATAGGAAGGCATCTCCGGCTAAGGACTTGAATGCTTAGCATCACAAGAGTCCCTGTGCTTGCTGCTCAACGAGAAATTTAAAAAAAAACAAAAAACAAAAACCAGAGACGTCCTCCGGGTGAACTCTGTGAATGAGCAGCGTGGAAGGAAACAACCCAGACAGCCACTAGCTTGGGGCATGGGCTAGCCTCGGCTACCTGCCCCTCAGCTGTCCATGCACGGACCCTGGTGGTTAGGAGAAGCCAGGGAGGTGGAGGCCGAGTAGTCTTCTGAGAAGATGCTAGTTAGCAGGTGTGCCCAGCTGTTCCTCAGTAGCTGTACAGCTCACGTCTCAAAGCTACTTAAGAACCGTTGAATGAAATGTCCCCTTTCCCCTATGAAACCCAGCTTTGGACACTGAACACATGTTGTGTGAAGTGTCCCCTGCCACAGCTGCTTTAATGTCCTGGAGAGAATCACCTCCCCTCTGTCCTCCCTAGGTCCTCACAGTTGTTTTGTATTGACTGACTAATTAGCCCACCTATGTGTGACACTTACTATATAGACCAGGAGGGGCTGGGAAGCCTCCTTTCCTGCACCCCTGATTTACATCCGACCCAGGGTCAAGCCTTTACTGAAGCCTCAAGATGTTTTCCCCAGTAATTTGGGGAGAGTGGGGTGCTGAGGATGGAATCCAGGGCATTGTCCGTGCTCCCCAAGTGCTCTGTAACTGAGCTATGTCCTATCCCCAAATTCTCCTCCCCCCCCCTTTGAAGAAGGGAGGGGAGGGGGAGAAAACGAAAAAGAAAGAAATCTGAGAGGAGACTGTAACTCACGTGCCATATGATTCAACCAGGTAAAGAAACAGTTCATCGCTCCCAGATGAAGGGAGTCCCGTGGCTTTGTGGCCTCAATGGTTTCCGCAAGCGCATGGTCAGGCAAGGTGGCAGAAGTCAGGCACAAAGGACCCAGGCTGCATTATCAGACCAGGGTGCAGACTAGAAGAGTGGTTGCCAGGGGCCTGGGGAAGAGGGTCGTGAACAATGCTGGTCAGAGTGCGCCTGGTGATGATGCAGTTAATGATGCTTCAATGTGCAGCACTGTGAACGTACTGATTGTAGCTACGCCTGCCATGGGTGCTCCAAGTGTATTTACCTGTGTTCACCACTGTGCGGGGTGGGGAATGTATTAATGAGCTCTCCTGTGCTAATCATTTCGCCAATACACATGTGTTAGAAGACCACATTACACACCATGAAGAAAACCCAGGCCTGTCTACTACTTTGAATGCTGAGACACAAGGAACAGAAATTCACTGGAAGCCTGGGATAGAAAGAGTTCAAGGTCAGCCCAGGCAATTTCATAACACCCCCAGGAAATGAAAGCTTAATTTGTAAAATTCCCCCCCCCACTTCCGTTTTTGACCAAGAATTCAAAGCCTCTTTCATTGCTAGTTGGTACTCAGTCTTTTTTTTTAAAGATTTATTGTTTGTTATATGAAAGTTTGTTATATGAAAGTTCAGACACACCAGAAGAGGGCGTCAGATCTCATTACAGATGGTTGTGAGCCACCATGTGGTTGCTCGGATTTGAACTCAGGACCTTCAGAAGAGCAGTCAGTGCTCTTAACCGCTGAGCCATCTCTCCAGCCCCTGGTGCTCAGTTTTGTTGGTCCTACAGTTCCAGGAGGGCAAAGGGGAAAGGACACAGCTTGGGAGCAAAATGGTCAGTTTTAGCACCACAGGCAGGGTGTGGCCTCAGCGGGTCCATTCGGCATCAGAGTGTAAAAGAGCTCCCAAGGGACAGGGGCAAACAAAGGACTCAGCACCAAGAGCGCTGGCTCCCTTGCAGGGGCCCAGGTCTGATCCCCAACACCTACACTGCAGCTTACAACTGTCTATAGCTCCAGTTCCAGGGGATCTGATGCTTCTGGCCTCTCTGGGCACCAGCATTCACATGCATATGTCCGTACAAACCCACACACATACACATGGTTACAACAAATCTAAGGTTTAAAAGTTGTCAACGGCAGAGAGATGCTCGCAGGGCTGATACGCTGACAGTTTCTTTTGGGTAATGGTGTCCACTGTAAAGCAGTTATCTAGGAAGGCAGAGACTGCTGGGGACCTACTTCTGAGGAAGTGGGAGATGCCTCTGTTGTGAAGGCCTCCAGCCCAGCCCAGCTAGCTCACTTCTTGAGAGAAATCTCTGGAGCTGGTAACAGAGATTTGAAAGCCTAGGACTCTTCTAAGAACTTCCCCATCGCAACCTGTTCTTGAAAGTCAGGCCCAGGCTACGTGTGTTGGCTCGCAGCTTTAAAACCAGCAGGAGGCAGAGGCAGAGAGGCAGACAGATCTTTTGAGTTTGAAGTCTGGTCTACATAGGAAGTTCAAGGACAGCCAAACCTATGTAGAGAAACTCTGTCTCAAAAAGGAAAGAAGGAAGGAAGGAGGGAGGGAGGGAGGGAGAGGGGGGAAGAAGGAAGGAAGGGACGAAGGAAGGAAGGAAGGAAAGAAGGAAGGAAGGAAGGAAGGAAAACATCCAGCCATGGTAACTCACATCTGTAATGCAAGAACTCAGGGAGGCTGAGGCAGGAGGATTACAACTTCAAGGCCAGCTTGGGCAACTTAACAAGACCTGTCTCAAAACAATAACGACAGCCACCCTAAGTGGCGAAAAGCTTGATTCGCCTGTATAAGATCCAGTTAATGTCTAATTCCCAATTCCCACCCACCCATCCATCCATCCATCCATCCATCCATCCATCCTACAGCCAACTGAACCAGGCATCGGTCTCAGTGCAGGCGATACCATGGCGAGCAAACCTGACAGAGGGCCCTCCCTGTGGCTGTTGATTTTGTCTGTAGAGAAGGAAGGGCCCAAGCTGTCTAGATAAGCAACAGCACCTAGTTGGTAAACCTTCCGGCCTAAACTTGATGCCTGGAAGCCATGTGAAGGCGGAACGAGAGAACCAACTCCTCAAGAGCTGTCCATACGCTGCCCTGGTGCGCACGCGCCTGCGCAGACCCCCATCCCAGTATGCGAGGAGCTGTTGGGAAAGCACCCGAGGGCCAGCTCCAGCGAGGCCGCTGCAGAGGCTCTTGCTGGAAGTCCCAGATACCCTGGCTGTCTAGGCAGGAGAACTGTTTGAGCTGAGGAGGTGGAGAACAGCCACCCAGAGGGCGCCTGACTGAGAGCCTGTTCTAACCTCAGTGGGTCAGTCCTTGGATATAAGCCCAACTTATTCACCAAGGTTCCAACCATGAGAGACCCTATAAAGCCTCCAAAGGGGAACATGGACACGGTCAGGGACCACAGCAGCGTCAGGGTGAAGGACTCGATCCAACAGAGGGCCCTCCCTGTGGCAAGTTGGATATAAGTGGACTCGAACATGCACACTGCAAGTACAGCAGGGGATCTCCCTCGGTCCCTCACTGGCATCCGTCCTACCTCCCACAGGGGCTGACACTGGTCCTTGCCCTGGCAACGCTGATCGCCGCCTTCGGCTCATCCTTCCAATATGGGTACAACGTGGCTGCCGTCAACTCTCCCTCAGAGGTAGGTCACTGTGGTGAGTGACCCACAGCCGCTGACATAAGGAGGGGCTTGGAAGTGCTCATGGTCCCTAGAGAGTAAACACAGCCCACTCCTTAAGGGAAAGGAGAGGGAAGTCCCTTCAGGACCCAGGCCATGTGAATGACCAAGTCCTCAGACCTCAGATTCTCATGGACACAACCTTTCTGTGGCCTGGCAGCGTGTGGGGTCATCTGGAGGGCAGTGGCTACTACATCCGAAAGGCTACAGCCATTCCAGGGTGTGAGAAACACCATGGGGGTTGGCCTGCCAGAGTTCTTCCCATGGGTGTCACAAACAACACACTACCCAGACAGCTCTGTCCCTATCTCCGCTAGGGCTGTCCCACCCAGCAGCTAAACACCTATTAATTCTTTCCGCAAAACAAACTGGTTCTGTTGGTCTGTGCCCTCTGTCCCCCAGTTCATGCAGCAGTTTTACAACGACACCTACTATGACCGAAACAAGGAGAAGATCGAGTCCTTCACCCTGACGCTGCTGTGGTCCCTGACCGTGTCCATGTTCCCCTTTGGAGGCTTTATAGGGTCTCTCATGGTTGGAACCTTGGTGAATAAGTTGGGCAGGTAAGAGATGAGTAGGTTGGTGTGTGTGTGCGCGCGCATGTGCGCGCACTTACTAGTGTTGGTATGTAAATATAAGTGTGTTTAGTGAAAGTGTCTTCTTCTTCTTCTTCTTCCTCTTCCTCTTCCTCTTCCTCTCCCTCCTCCTCTTCTTTGATGTGCTAGAGTGTTCTGCCTCCCCATAAGTATATGCACTGCCTGTGTGCCTAATGCCTGATGAGGTCAGAAGAGGGCGCAAGATCCCCTGGTACTGGGATCCAGGGCTGTTGTGAGCTGCCACGGCAGCGCTGGGAGCGGAACCCAGGTCCTCTGCAAGAACAGCAAGGATTCCTAACCACTAGACCATCTCTCCTCATCCCCTTCTTCCTCATTTTTTTTTTCCAACATATTTTTGCTGGATCTTAGGGAACTTCACAGTGCCCAGCCTTATCGGGACCACCAACCCATTCACTCATGGTCCTCAGCGGCAGCACGGACCACAGGCCTCGACATGGTCTCAGGTGGTTATACACACCTTCACATCAACAGCCAAGTCGGGCTGGCTGGGTTGAGAAGCTGCCCGGCTTCATGCTGCTCTTCACCGCAGTCCCCGCCAGCGGTCTCTCTCCTGCTGGGGCTCTAGTCACACACGCCACCGTGCCTAGCTTTTAAGATGTATTCTGGAGGTCAGAACTCAGGTCCCCAACCCTGCACAACAGGCACTTTACTAGCTGGGCCGTCTCCCCCAGCCTCTGTTCCTATTTCCAAAACAGTGTCTGATGTAGCCCAGGTTGGCCTCGCGCTCACTGTGTAGTCAGGGTGAATTTTTTTTTTTTTTTTTTTTTTGCTTCTTCCTCCCAATTGATGGGATTGCAGTCTTGTGTTCGCTTGCCCCGTTAGGGTAGATAGATTTTTATTACCCCAAACATAAATATTCATCATCAGCTTTTAAACATGGGCCTAAAACTGAAGTCCTTGTCATAAAATGAGGGTAGACCCAGCATGGCCAATTTTTCTTTCTATTAGGGTCATTCAAAGAAACTGGACAGGGACTAATGTTTGGGGCCCTAGACAAAGGACTAGGTGTCAGGGATGGCTAGGGTCATCCCCCGGAATGAACCTCATGTGCCAGAGAAGACACAGGATTCCATGTCCTTTGCTTCAGTCACACCAAAAACCACTTCCCCTTTGGTGATTTTTGACTTTGGAAGAGTAAGTACCAATATGTGGTAGAGGGTACTATAATCTCAGGACTTGGGGGCGGGGGGGGGGATGCAGAAGGATCTTGAGTTCAATGCCAGCCTGGTCTACAAAGTGAGACCCAGTCATGATCTCAACACAAGACCAGAGTCTGGAACCTTGCTTTGAAACTTCCATACTTTTGGAAAGAGTCGTGGGGATGGAGCGATGGCTCGGTGGTTAAGAGAACTTGTTGCTCTTGCAGAAGACCCGGTTTTGGCTCCCAGCACCCACGTGGCAGCTCTCAACCATCTGTAACTCCAGTTGCAGGGGGATCTGATACCCTCTTCTGACTTCCACAGGCACACATGTACACAGTGTACAAACATACATTTAGGCAAAATAATTCATACACATAAAATTAAATGTATAAATCCTTTTTAAAAAAGATTTATTATTATATCTAAGTACACTGTAGTTGTCTTCAGACACTCCAGAAGAGGGCGTCAGATCTTGTTACAGATGGTTGTGAGCCACTATGTGGTTGTTGGGATTTGAACTCAGGACCTCTGGAAGAGCAGTGAGTGCTCTTAACGGCTGAGCCATCTCTCCAGCCCTAAATAAATCTTTATATTTTTTCCCTTAAGTATGAAACCTCTGGTTGAGATTGTCCTGTGAGGTTAGTGTAAACTGATAGTTTTCTCCCTGGGCCTCCAGGGTGAGTCAGATCTGCAGGACACAGGTCAACCCTAGTGAAATTTTAGCCAGGTGGGGCCAAGCCTTGTCCACTGAGATGACCACTTGGAATTCAGTCGGCTTGGGTTCACTGGTTTGCAGTTGCTTTAGATATTTGCATATATTTTTCAGAACAGCAACAGCGACTTAATTTATGAATGGCTTATATGTGCCAAATGCTATCTAAAGAGCTTCCAGATGTACACTCATAGCTGAGCAGAGAACACAGTCCAATGATTCCAGCTCTTCAGAGGCGGCAGAATCTAAAGTTTTAGACCATCATACATGGCATAGTGAGATTGTGTTTTTCAAAAATGTCTTAAATATGTATGTGCATGTGTGTGCGTGCGTGCGTGCGTGTGTGTGTGTGTGTGTGTGTGTGTGTGTGTGCGCGTGCGTGCGTGTGTGGGTGTGTGCGTGCGTGCGTGCGTGCGTGCGTGCGTGCGTGTGTGTGTGTGTGTGTGTGTGTGTGTGTGTGTGTAGTTGGCTTTTGCTTGCTTGCTTATTTTGTCTGAAGTTGTGGTAGTGGAACCCCAGGCCTCATACATCACTGATAGTATGGATGTGTCTGTGTCTTGAAGTCGAGTTGCTGTGGACAAGGTGGTTTTATCTTCCTTTTGTTTGGTCTTGGGTTTTTTTGGAGTCTTTTGTTTTTGTTTTGTTTTGCCTTTTTTTTTCTAACAGATAGATGTGTATATGTATACGTGTGTATATATGTATGTATGTATGTGTGTATATATGTATGTATGTATGTGTGTGTGTATATATGTATGTATGTGTGTGTATATATGTATGTATGTATGTGTGTATGTGTATATATGTATGTGTGTATGTATCTGTGTATGTATGTATGTGTGTGTATATATATATGAGTTTTCTCTGCATGTATGTATATGTACTGTGTGCAGCTGTGAAATATCAGTGCCAGGAATCGAACCTGGGTCCCACAGAAGAACAGCCAGTGCTTTTAATCACTAAGCCACCTCTTTAGCCCTCTTTGCTCTTTTTCTTGTGCTCCCCAAGACAGGATTTCTCTGTGCCTTGCAACTCACTCTGTAGACCAGGCTGGCCTCAAATTCACAGAGATCTGCCTGCCTCTGGCTCCCAAGTGCTGGGAGCCACCACTGCCCAGAGTGTTTGGTTTAATTTTGAGGCAGGGTTTTAGAAGGTAATCCTCCTGCCTCAGCATCCTGTGATATGAGTTTAGGACATGAGCCACTAAGCCTGGCTCTCTTTGCCTCTTTCTAATGGCCCTGTGTTTGTGATTTTTTTTTTTTATTTTACACCAGTTTATATTCTGGCATTTTTTAAGGTGACCTCAGTCTGTATCAGCTTTTTGTTGTCTTAATTCCTGTTTTCCAACATTTTCCCCTTCATTTCAAGCATCGTTTCTTTCTCCCGTGCATTATACTTTGGGATTGTATCTAAAAACTCATCTCAAAGCCACCTAGAGTTTATATTTCTATAATCTCCTAGTTTTACATTTTTGTCTATTATCTTACTGAATTACTATCTGTAGAGGGTACAAAATCTGTGTCTAGACTCATTTTTCTTTGTTTTTTTTTTAATTTTTTTTTATCCTTCATTTTATTTTATGTTTATGGTCATTTTGCCTTCACGTGTGTCTGATGGCCCAGAGACCAGAAGAGGGTATCGGTTCCCCTGGAACTGGAGTTAGAGGTGGCTGTGAGCTGCCATGTGGGTGCCGGGACTTGAACCCAGGTCCTCTGCAAGATCATAGTGGTCTTGACAGTGGTCTCTAGTCTTCATTCTTATAGTTTTTTGTTTGTTTGTTTGTCTTGTTTCTGATTGTTGTGCTGGAAGTGACTCCAGGCCTCAGCACGTGCTAGGCAACTACTCTACCCCCAAGCCACATGCCAAGTCTGTCTGTTTTTGAGACAGCCTCCACCCTGTGCTGCCAGGTTTGGCCCGAACTGCCAGGTCCAGCAATCCACATACCTCAGTCTTCTGAGTGCTAGGACTACGGCCCAGGGACAAGCTCAGGCCTTGTATCTCAGTTCATGTTTCTCTGTCCCCGTCACCAGTGCCCTCTGACCTTTGCCCCCACAGCAGGATATGCACCTGCCCTCTGTCAGTTCCAGGGCCCAGCGAAGCTCACTGCTGTAACTCTAAGTAGGGGATGCTGCCGAGAGCAGACATTAAGGAGTGTTTGTTGACGGAGCCATGAAATGGATGAAGGAATGGATCCTTGAGCTAACCCAACTTTTACCTTCCACAGAAAAGGGGCCCTACTGTTCAACAACATATTCTCCATCGTGCCGGCCATCTTAATGGGGTGCAGCCAAATCGCTCAATCATTTGAGCTAATAATTGTTTCCAGACTTCTCGTTGGAATATGTGCAGGTAAGGAACCCTTCCAGGCGGCTCCCAGGAATCTGATGCAGCCTGGGGCCTCGGAAGCACAGAGACTAGAGTGGACCCTACACGGGTGTTTGAGCTTGTTCCTCATCCTCGTGGGTGGGCAGCAGCAGACCTCCATAACCATGCTTCCCGAAGGGGAAGCTGTCTTTTGCTTTGTTTTTCCAAAGCTGGCATTGAACCCAGGACCCTTGTGAAAGCTGAATAATCATTTTATCACAGAGCCACAATTCCTAGCCCAGGAAAGCTGTTCTTTCTATGAGTAAACTACAAACCCTGAGTTTAGAAGGATTCTTCCAGCCTGGTCTTTTTTCTCAGGATCTCAGTATTGACTAAGATAATGGCCCATTGGAGGGTAGTGTCATTTAGTGAGCAGTGTCTTTGTTTGGTAAACTGTCCTACATCATGAGAATGGAAAGGTCTCATGAAATTCTATTTCAGTTGTTGTTTATCTGTGCATGTATAAGAGAACCAAGTCAAACAATAGATTTCTGGGTTGTTGTGGGTTTGTTTTTTAAAGATATCTTTATTTTTATGTGCATTGGTGTTTTGCCTGCATGTATGTCTGTGTGAGGGGGGTCAGATCCTCTGGAACTGCAGGTTCAGACAGTTGTGAGCTGCCATGTGGGATGCTGGGAATTGAACCCGGGTCCTCTGGAAGAGCAGCCAGTGCTCACACACCGGTGAGTGGTCTCTCCAGCCCAATTTCTGTACTTTTTTTTTTTAAGTTGTGATTTGTGGTCTTAAAAAGGTTGAGGAGCTGGTTTGTAAACCTCACACACGGCTTCCTCAGCCTAGGCTGCAGGGAAGTGCTGTGTTGGCTTTAGAAAGCTCTTCCCTAATTGTTGAGAAAAGGAGACACTTTTAAAGCTACACTTGTGGCCTCCCAACAGTCAGCCTTTCCCAGTGCCCAGCTACAAGAGGCCTTGCCAGCTCTCAGGCTCCTTCAGAAGCAGGGCGGGCACCTCCTGAACGCTACCCCCCCCTGCATTCCCGTCTAGCTGATGTCTGAGTGACCTTCTATCCTTCCCAATGTGGAGTCGGGGTGGAGGGATGATTTGGCAAATCCCTCAAGTCCATTAGCAGCCAGAGAAATCTGGAAACTGCTGTTGCCAGAGGGTGGTTGGTGCACACCTTTGGTCCAGCACTCAGGAAGTAGAGATGGGTCTCTGTGAGTTTGAGGCCAGTCTGATCTACAATAGTTAGCTCAGGCTAGCCAACTTTGGTGAAAAACTGCAGGATGGGAGCGTGTGTGTGTGTGTGTGTGTGTGTGTGTGTGTGTGTGTGTGTATCATGGGGACTCCTGGGATAGAACTCAGGTTGTCAGGTTTGGTGGCAAGTGTTGGCATTTCGTCTAGGCTCTGCCCCACAGTTGCCCGGCAACAGCCAAGTGTGCCTGACTCACTATAAAAGGGGCTGCTCGCCCCCTCCTCTCCCTCTTGTGTTCTTGCTCTCCTGCCCTTGCTCCCTTACCCTCTTCCCACTTCCCTCCCCCCTCCATGTTCCTCTCTCTCTCTCTCTCTCTTTCCTTTCTCTCTCTCTCCTACCCTCTCAACTCCCCTCCCCATGCCCTGGTACCTCAGAGGGGGAAGGGATGCCTCAACGTGGGCCCACAGAGTCACTCTTTCCTCCCCCCACACCAAACCTCGTCTCCACCAAACTTATTCCTGGTTTCTTTTTCTTTTTATAAAACACAACGGCAAGTACTTTTACTTGATGAGTCATTTAATTGTGGAATTTTAGCTGTGATTTACTGGTCAGAGTTGTTTTATTATTGTTGTTTATTATTATTATTGGTGTTGTAGTAGTAGTAGTAGTAGTAGTAGTAGTAGTAGTGGAAACCTATCCTGAGTGCTCATGATCAATGGAGAAGAAACTGTACCTGCTCACAGCTGACAACTTCTTCAAGTTTTCTACTTCTTGAAAAGCTTTTGCAGGGAGAACCAAAGGCAGAGACAAGATAAGATGACAGATGATTGCCCAGGCGCTCTCGGGGGCGGGGTGGGGCGGGGGCATGACCCAGTACTGAGTGGAGTCTGTCCAAGGGCTGTAGGTCCCCCCATACAGTTACTCTCCCCATACACACACACACACACACATACATATACACGCACACACACACATACATACACACACACGCACATACACACATACATGCACACACACACGCACATACACACACATACACACACACACACGCACATACACACACACACACACGCACATACACATACACACACACGCACATACACACACACACACGCACACACACATACACACACGCGCACACACACACACACGCACACGCACACGCACACACACACACACACACACAGAGTTTTCATGAAAGATAGTCAGCCGGAAAACAAAACAATACAACTGTTAGGTGTGCTGAGTTCAAGGCCTCAAGACCAGGCTACTCTACCTAAATAGACTTTTAAAAGTTTCATAAGGGTGACATTATTCCACATCTTTGCAAATCATTTTAATGTCTGTCTTAACAGCAGACATTTGGATTTTTTTTTTGGTTGTTTTCATGAAACAAATGATAAATTATAGTTATACAGTAAATAAGTATAAACAGTCAACAAAATTACAAAACCACCCACCAGCCCCTCCCCCCGCCCCCAGGACTGAGACCTCTGGGTGACCTCCTCCAGGGTGTTTCCCAGGAAGGGCACGGGTGGCACGTGTGTATCACACATGGCCATCACACATGGCCATCACACAAGATAATGAGCCCGTGGCTTTCTTATCGGCTCCACGGGCAACAAAGGGCGTGTGCTGGGCGGCCCTCGGAGGGAGGAGCCCAGTGGCTACTGGGGTGAGGCCCTAGTCAGACGGCTGGATTTTCAAAGCTGCCCGCACCCCCCCACCTCCACCCCCGTGTTCAGTTAGCCGTGGCAATAGATGACAAGCAGCTTCTAGAAAGCTCCTTAGACCACCTTCGCCAGCCGCAAAGCTCTCCCCTGAGAACGAAGTAAATAGCCCAGCCGTGACTGGGGAGCAAAGGTAGCTGAGGTTTGCTTTCTGGAGGCTCACAGTTCATGGGTTTGTTGTTGATCAACTCCTTGGCAAGAGGACTGAAAGCTTTCCCTGGCCAGAAGGAATGCTGACATTACCACTGCTTCCCCACCCCACCTCCACCCTCTCCACGCCACGCCCCTCTCCTCCACGCCACGCCCCTCCCCTCCATGCCATGCCCCTCCTCCACGCCACGCCCTGTCCCTCCCCAATTTAACTCTAGGGTCTTCCCACTTTGGTCTGCAGGGTCTATCCCACTAGAGCAGCCTCCCTGTAATTTTAGCCCAGGGGCGCTGAGACAGGAGGACCTCTAGTTTGAGGCTAGCATGGGCTACATAACAAGATCACACACACACACACACACACACCCAAATATACAAAGTAGAGATTGCTTCCGGACATGGAAATGTACTTAATCCAGACACACCTACCAGGCTTTTGTACTCGTTCTCATTTTGTCCTCGCTGTTATTTTTTTTTTCCATTTATTTACTGAGTGCGTTTGTGTAAGTGAGGGGCACACATCAGTCACTCCCCGCTTCGGAGGTCGGCGGGTAACTGGCAGGCGTCAGCTCTCTCCTCCCACCACGTGGGATGAAAGTCAGGTTGTTGGGTTTTGTTTCAAGAGCTTTTGCCTGTGGACCATCTTGCTTGGCCCTCTTTTTTTATTTATTTTATTTTTTTTCTTTTTACGCTAAACCACAAACTCCCTTACCTTCTTACTTTTGTACTGGGGACGGAACCCAAAGCCCCTGTGCACACCAGACACGCACTCTTCTCATCCTCCAGGACCCCACCTATACTTTTTTTAAATATTTATTTTATTATTGAACTGGGGGAGGGGCGCAGGTGGGGGGGTAGGTATGTGCACGTGAGCGCAGGTGCCTGCAGAGACCAGACGGGGAAATCAGATACAATGGAGCTGCAGTTACAGGCTGTTGTGAGCCACCTGATGAGGGCGCTGGGAACCGAACTCAGGACCTCTGCAAAGGCAGCCCGTTCTCTTAACTGCTGAGCCACCTCTCCGGCTCTTGCATTTTTGTTTCTTATATATTCTTGGTATATATATTTGTTTCTTTTGTGGGGGGAAGAGGGCATGTGCCTCCTGCAAAGTGAACTCAGATCACGAGGGTTGGGGCAGCTGGTGCCTTACCCACTGAGCCATCCCACCAGCCCCCAGCATCATCTTTTTATTACCAAAAGAGTCATATTTTGACACGATGGGAAATCTTACAAGATTACATAGTAGTGGGCTCTGGAGAGATGGCTCGGTTCAGTTCCTAGTACCCAGGTCCAGCAGCTCACAACCAACTAACCAACCAGCTCACAACCAAGGTACCTATAACTCCAGCTCCCAGGGGATTTAACTGGTCTGTAAACACACCTACAAAACACACAGGCCAAATCACATTACTAAAAAAAAGTAGCCGGGCGGTGGTGGCGCACGCCTTTAATCCCAGCACTTGGGAGGCAGAGGCAGGCGGATTTCTAGGTTTGAGGCCAGCCTGGTCTACAGAGTGAGTTCCAGGACAGCCAGGGCTACACAGAGAAACCCTGCCTTGAAAAACCAAAAAAAAAAAAAAAAAAAAAAAAAAAAAAACTATATATATATATATATATATATATATATATATATATATATATAAAATAAGCCTTTTAAAACAGATTACATAGTGGGGTTCAGAGTAGCCTCAGCCTACATAAATCCCAGAAATGCAGATTTTCAAATTAAATACACACACACACACACACACACACCACTAAAATTTGTTATTTTTGCATTTTAAGCTTCTGAGCTGACTTGCCACTCTAAGCTTTTTTAAGGCATGAGATCCCTTTGTATCCCAGGCTGGCCTGGATCTAACCTTCTGCCTGCTATGTGTCTTAGCTGCCTAAGGCAGGGGTTTATTGTCATGTCCCCGGAAAGTAAGCCAGTGGGCAGGGCTATCGTCCTGCCTTTCTGTGACTGATTCTTTTCTCCCTGAGGTGAAGGAGAGGGGCATGTCCAGTCCTCTTCCTGACCTGGGCCAGTCAGGAGCAAGGACGTAGGGTCTGGCTGGGCTGCACCCCCAGGTAACACAGCCAAGAAGCAAATACTCCTGTCAGGAGCTTCGAGCATGTAATTTCTTTTCTTGATGTGTAAGGGAGTTAGAAGAGGTGTTTGCAAGGGCTGTTCATTCATTCATTCATTCATTCACTCATTCACTGTGTTATAGGAGGGTGTGTGGTGTGTGTGAGAGGCAGGGTGTACAGGTGTGCACATGTGTGTGGAGGCAAGAGGTCCACCTCTGGGGATGGTGCTTTTTAGGAACTCTCTATATTTTTGAGGTAGGGTCTCTCATTGGTCAGGCCAGGCAGACTGGCCTTCAAGCTGCAGAGATCGATAGGCCTGGCTCCTGGACCTCCTGCGTGGGGATTACTCTCACACCCAGCTTTCTATGGGTTCTGGGAATTGAACTCCGGTTCCCTTACCTGTACAGCAAGCACTTACCAAAAATGGGGAATTATCCCCATTTTAAGGGGGTGGGTGATGGCTATATAGTGCACCTAGCAAGGTACATTGAGTCTTTGAAGACACAGTTGGTTTCCACCAGACATTTTCCTGGTTGTGTTCTTTTTATTTTAATTTATTTTAAAGACATATTCATTATGCATCAGTGTCCTGTCTGCATGTATGCCTGCACACCAGAAGAGGGCACCAGATCTCACTGTAGACGGTTGTGAGCCATCTCGGGTCCTCTGGAAGAGCAGCCAGTGCTCTTAACCTCTGAGCCATCTCCCCAGCCTTCCTGGTTGTATTCTTACGGCGACTCTCCTTCCAGGTATATCGTCCAACGTGGTCCCTATGTACTTAGGGGAGCTGGCCCCGAAAAACCTGCGAGGGGCTCTGGGAGTGGTCCCTCAGCTGTTCATCACTGTCGGTATCCTGGTGGCCCAGCTGCTCGGCCTTCGGAGTCTCTTGGCAAACGAGGATGGTGAGAAGAGGCCCCGCCCCCTCTCCCCAGAGCCCCTACCTAGCGCCATTACTGGAAGCTTCTGCCTGCTGACGTCCTGCTCACTACGCAGGTTTTTCCTGAACAGACATGTGGTGACAAGTTCCTTCTAGAAGACAGCAAGGCGTCTCAACCGAACAGGAAGGGCCTTAGCCCCCGCCCCCCCCGCCCCCGCCCCCCCCCCGAACTGCTAGGTGATCATCCACACTCTCAGAAGGCACACGACCACTGATAGGTGGTCCCGGTACCTCCTCATTCTCTGTCTCGAGTCTTGAGACACTTTTTTTCCGTTGTTGAGACAAGGTCTCATGTAAGCCTGGCTGGCCCCAAACTCACGTGATAGTCAGAGTGACCTTGAACTCCTGATCCTCCGGCCTTCACCCAACAAGTCCCGAGATTATAGGTGGGCAAGACCACAACCGGTTTTTTCTGCGGTGCTGGAGACCAAACCCAGAGATCCGTGCAAATGCTAAGCAAACACTCCCAACTGGGCCCAGCCCTGCCCCCATCTCTTCTCTTTTGTTTCCTTCCTTCCTGTTTTTTTCTTTTTGAGCCTTGAACTTCTGAAAGGGAGACCAGTCGCCGTGGCCTGGGCACCATGTCTTCTGTAATAGCTCCTCTGTTCCTCCCAGCAGCCTCAGGAGATCATATACTTCAAACACACCCATTTTACAGATAACAGATCCCGAGACTCTGCAGATTGGAAACACGTGCAAAGTCCTGTTAAGATTCAGACTCTGGCTCTGTGTGGCTTTGCCATGCTCCCCTGTCTTCCTGTCATCCCTGCACGTGTCCAGGACACCTCCATCAAGGTGCCCTGTTATCCCTAGGAGCTGGGACCTAAACTGAATGGACTAGGGTTGAGTCTCAGGGAGCTGCAGGCTTTGTGCTGCATGGCGCTGCGCAGGAGAGCAGGACCGGTTCTATCCAGAAGAGAACATTCTAGGCCTGGGCAGAGGAGACAAGAATGTCGAAATCCTTTGTGCCTTTAGGGAACTGGAAAACGGTGGCGGTGGCGTGTTAGACCTCCATCCTTGTCTGTGACTGCGGTTTGACTTTGCCATTGTAGAGCCCTCAGTGTGACCCCTGGCTCAGGCCAGCTGCTCTGCTATAACAGGGATGGTCAGCAGGTGGCGCAGTGAGTGGAAGCGCGGGCACCCGCGATTAAGGCTGCACAGTGGTCAGGGTTGAGAGGTGGGACCTGGGTTAGTGTCTGGCGATCCTTGGTGTCTTGGGGAGACGAGCTGCAATGTAGGGGACTGGTCTGAGGGACCCAGGGGCTGGTGACCATGGCTCTCATGGGAGACAGCAGCTCTTGTCACAGACAAGGCAGGGGAGAGATAGGCACAGGGTCCCCACGATGATCTGGAGCCCAATTCTGATCAAGGGGCAGCAGGAGGTGGGAGGACGTTGCTCCAGCCTGGAAAGTGGTGGTTCAGTCAGAGGCCAAATTTGTGACACTCATATTCTAGGTGAAATCAGCCAATGTCTTGGCCAGGAGCAATGGATTATGAGATGGAGTTCAGAGGTTCACGTGTGTCTTAAGGAAGATTACAGCTAAATGGGCATATTCCTAGTCTGTCTCTCTTTTACAGAGTCAACTACAAAAGACTGGGGGAGTTAGATATAGTGGCGCATGGCTGTAATCTGGGGCTCAGACGGTAAAGGAAAGAGACTGAGGGACATAAAGTCAGCCTGAGACGCACAGTAGGTTTAAGCCCAACCTGAGTTACATTCTATTTTCTTTAAACATGAGATGATTCAGTACGTAGAGGCATTTGTTGCCAAATCAGATGATCTGAGGACCCACACGGTACAGAGAGGAAAGTGATATCACAAGTTGTCTCTGATCAGTGCATGGCCTTTTTCTCCCTCCCTCCCCATCTCCTTCCCTCTCTTTCTTCTTCTCTTCCTCTCTCTTCTCTCCCTCCCTCCTTCCCTTTCTCTCTCTCCTCCCTCCCTCTTTTCCTCCCTCCTTCCCTTTCTCGCTCATCCACACACACATATATCATAAAATAAATAAGTAAATGTAATAAAAATGTAAAAACTCAAAACCCAAAGTGCACATACACTGGGCATCGTGGTGCACGTACATCTGTAATCCCAGCCCTCAGGGGGCTGAGACAGGAAGACAGAGGTCCGGGCTAGCCTGGACTACATGAGACCTATATCAAAAGGAGACACATGATTGACTGTTCGCCAGCTGTCAGGTGACTATAACCTCCTTAAATTGGATGAGCAGGGTCAGCCGTGTAATCACAAGCAGTCAGATTCAGCCTGTGTACATACAGCTTTGCCCCCAGAGAACTAAGTGCTCTCAGCAAGGGGCCCCGACTCTGCTCTGCGTGTGTAAACTGGGGCTGGACTGGTTCCCACCCCCTAAGGGGGCCTTAAGAAGGGTGAGAGCTATTTTGTGACTGGCTGATTGGCGGCTGGCGCACACACACACACACACACGTCTATGACGTCAGTAGTCCAGAGCACAGGAGAAAAGTCAAGAGAGCCAGAGACGACTCAAGTAGGAGGCAGGACTCCTCGTTTGTCTTGGTAGCCACTTATCCTATGTTTTTATGCAAATGGGTGTTTTGCCTACATGTCTGTCTGTCTGTGCACCATGTGCATGCCTGGTGCCTCTGGAGGCCGGAAGAGGCCATGAGATCCCCTTACAGGTGTCTGGGTGCTAGAAACTGAGTCCGGATCTGCTGCGAGAGCAGCAAATGCTCTTAGCCACTGAGCCATCCGTCAGCCCGTTCTATAGCTATTTTTATTATGAACACATTTTATGCATAATTCCCAGTGAACATAAAGAAAGACAAAGAAACCAGATGCTATGAGACCATTCCCCAGGTCAAGAGAGAACTGCATCGAACCCCAAGGCTGCTGTGAGCCCTTCAACAGCACCCTCCCTTCCCCAAAGGCGATCACTGGTCTGACCTAAACCCTCATCATCTTCCTGCTTTGGGTCCAGGCTCATCACCTTTGGAAATGGCAGGGTGGAGTTTTCCCCTGCTTATGAACGTGATGTAAGGGCATTCACTAGACACTGAGCGTTCACACTCCATACCATGCTGGACAGATCTGTCCCGGCCATCGCTGTTTTCCTCAGTATTCAGTTAGAGCCGAGGATCACGGGATGGCTACCGTGTCCACTCTCTGAGGAATACGATGGGCGTTTGCATTCCCACTGCTTTTGTTTCTGAGTTTACCAGCCCTGCTTGGACCGCTCCAGTTCAGGTGTCCTTGTGTCCCACACGAGTGTCTCTAGACATATATATATATATACATACCTGGGGTGGGATGGCCCAGCCAGCTGGTCTCTGAAGGACAACACGGGTCTGTATAATGGCACACGGAGACCTGCCATCTGCCCATGTCCGTGCCCACATTTGGCATTACCAGATGTTTTTGTTTGCCTAGCTCCTCGGTGTACTGTAGTTAGTCATGCCTCAGCTACTGTGTCACTAGCCACCAGACTTCTACGGAAAGAGTCACACGTAGTCCCCAAAGAGCCCTCGTCTTCCCTCAGGGTGGTGGCTCAGAGTGCCTGGCACAGTTCGGAGAGTGGAGAAAAAGGTCTCCGCTTCTTCCGGGCCTCGGTGACTGTAGACCCTTGCTTGCAGGTTGGCCGATCCTCCTTGGTCTCACTGGAGTCCCTGCAGGCCTTCAACTCCTCCTCCTCCCCTTCTTTCCCGAGAGCCCCCGCTACCTGCTGATTCAGAAGAAAAACGAGTCAGCAGCTGAGAAAGGTGAGGTTTGTGGCGGGTTTTCTCCTGACCCTGGGCCCCGGGGCTCTTCACCTCTGAGCTCATGTCTCTCCCTCAGCCTTACAGGCCCTCCGAGGCTGGAATGATGTGCACCTAGAGATGGAGGAGATCCGGAAGGAGGATGAGGCTGAGAAGGCGGCGGGCTTCATCTCTGTGTGGAAGCTGTTCACTATGCAGTCCCTCCGTTGGCAACTCATCTCCACGATCGTCCTCATGGCTGGCCAGCAGCTGTCAGGCGTGAACGCGGTAGGGGCTTCCCCGTGAGCCTGAGGGGGAGAAGGCAGCGTGCGACCGAGTGCTGACGATGATTCTCCCACACACCTCTGAGGGCCTGGGGTGTAGTGGGCCACTGGCCGGCCCTCGGACACTTGAGGCCCTCTGATGAACCCCATGGTTCTCCTCCAGATCTACTACTACGCTGACCAGATCTACCTCAGCGCGGGTGTGAAAAGCAACGACGTCCAGTATGTGACGGTTGGGACAGGGGCCGTCAATGTGTTCATGACCTTCCTCACGGTGAGTGTCTGGAGGCGGCGGTCCCTTAAGCCACCAAGGGTGGAGGGATATCTGAGGAGTGTAAAAACTCCCAGCCTTGGACAGAGCCGGGCCTTCGGATTGCAGCTTGCCCCCTGGGCTCCGACTCCCCAACCTCAAAGCTCTGTCTCTAGTTGGGGGGCAGCCATTCAAAAGTTGGTCGAGGGCAAGCGAGGGCTATTCCTTTGACGGTAGCCTCTGGTGAGGGCGCTCCAGCCCATGAGAACATTAGGCACCGAGCCTAGACGTTCGCTCGCTCACAGTCTTCCTTCCCACCCCTCCAGATCTTCGTGGTAGAGCTTTGGGGACGGCGACTCCTTCTCCTCATCGGCTTCTCCACCTGCCTCACGGCCTGCATCGTGCTGACAATTGCACTGGCATTGCAGGTAAGGAGCGCTGTGCTGACAATCCTCTTAAAGAAACCTTAGAGAAGGCGGTGCCATATCAAGAAACGAGAAGGGGGAAGAGACCCTCTCGGGGTTCTTTAAACCAAGAACAAGGCCACGTAGGAGTTCCTCTCTCACCTGTGTTTCCCCCCCCCCCATCTGCAGTTTATTTCCTGTGGCCTGTGTTGTATATTGTGTGTTGTGTGTTTCCGATGCCCATCTCTAACAAAGGGCTTTGTTCTGTATTGATTGTATTTATTGAACAGCATAGTAAATACTATGAGATGGAAATGAACGAGGGATACTTTTTTTTGAGACAGGATCTCTCTGTGTAGTCCTGGCTGTCCTGGAACTCACTATGTAGACCAGGCTGGCCTCAAACTATTTTTTTTACAGAAAAATTTAACAGAGTTTTACAAGAGAAGATGTTATATACTGACCCCAACTGGACTGGAATAGCATTCAAAACTACACACAGATGCTATCAACCTGTATCCACATGATACTTCCAACACATGTAGGATATTTGTTGTTCAAGTTTGCTTTTAGCCTATTGGCTACCTTCAGCAAATGATTACCACAGCGCGCGCACACATACACACACTCACTTGCCCACATGCACAAATACACGCGCACACACACATGTACAAGTTCAAGATTAAAGCTACGCATTTAGCTTAGGTTTTAAGAGCCAACTGCATAGGAAATCAAGGCACGGTCAGGTTGGTTCCATTACTGCTTTAATGGGAGCATATACTTATACAGGCTGAGCACACAGTAGGAGGGCAGGTTAAGTCCATAGCTGTCCATGATCTCAAAGCATGTTAGTAACTTAGCTACAAGGTCCGGCAAAAGTTACGCCCCTCTGAAGGCCACAGGTATTTTCAGGAAAAGATTTAACACAGCAGTTGCCAGTGAGCTGGTGGCCCTGCTCAGAAGTGACACGCATGCTGTCCCCAGTCTATGTTTTCACCATAGTAAAGGGACTAGGCACCAGCATGAGTTTGTTCTAGCAAGCATAGTCATTGTCAGCTGTCGAGGGACCGTGTGTCCTTCCCCCATCGAATCCTGCTCCTTCTCAGGTGACTTCTAAGATCTCATCAAGTTGAGGAGCAGAGTCAAGGTTGGCTCCTCCCAGATCCTAGTGCCATCTCTGCCCCGAGGTCCCCAAGGCTCCCTCCCTAGTTGGCCTTTGCATTGCTACATACTAACTCCCGGTCTCTCCACCCCTACAGAACACCATCTCCTGGATGCCCTATATCAGCATTGTCTGTGTTATCGTCTACGTCATAGGACATGCCCTGGGACCCAGTATGTATCCCTTGGCTGGTTTCACGGTTTCATTGACCCACATCCTGATCCTTCATGAGACTCTCGGAGAGTCTCCAGGGAGGGCGGAGGTAACCCCAAGTGGCATCTCCCTCCCTCCTTTCAGCACAGGATGGGAGGGGCTGTAACTAGCACTATGGGTTGACAGTGCTGCCGTGTTTGATTGGCAGAGTGAGCTCCACAGGCAGCCTCTGCCATCCACCCATCATGCCTAGCATCCTCATGAACTGCACCTGCATCCTCACTTAGCCGTCTCACAGTCTTGTGTCTTGTAGATACCCACTGCCACCATGCCCAGGTAGCAAGGGTACCAAAGCACCCACAGGTCCCAGGTCCCTTTGCAAGCCACTGTGCCATCCGGGAAAGTGCCTCCCCGCTAACCTACCTGTCTTCCCGTCTTCTTCTTCTCTGCACCCCTTCCCTCTCACGCCTCTCCCTCATCCCCCTGTCCTCCCTCTCTCTCAGGTCCCATCCCTGCCCTGTTCATCACTGAGATCTTCCTGCAGTCCTCCCGGCCAGCTGCCTACATGGTCGGAGGCAGTGTCCATTGGCTCTCTAACTTCACCGTGGGGCTCATCTTCCCATTCATTCAAGTGAGTGGGACCCAAGGCCCCAGCATCCCCCACATCCCCAAGCCAGAGCCCCGTAGCACACCCTAACACGCCGGTCCCTCTCCCCACAGATGGGCCTCGGTCCCTACAGTTTCATCATCTTTGCTACCATATGTCTCCTCACCACCATCTACATCTTCATAATGGTCCCAGAGACCAAGGGCAAGACGTTCGTTGAGATCAACCAGATTTTTTCCAAGAAGAACAAGGTGTCGGAAGTATATCCGAAGAGGGTGGAGGAGCTTAACGACCTCTCACGTGCTACCATGTAACCGTAGCGGAGCCAGGCCAGCAGCCAGCGCGGCCAGCGTGCATGGGACCTCCTGTCTAGACTTCGGTTCTGGATTCTTATTGTCTGTGACACTGGAAGGGGATAAGCCTGGTGGGGAGTGGCAGCTCCACTCAGTAGGAACATCTGACTAACTTTTGTGCTTTTCTGCCATCTCTAACCATAGAGACCAGTCATAGGCTCTTGGTCACATGCAAAGCCATCCATCACCTTTGCTGGGTTGACTCTGGTGAGGGCCTTCTAACAAAAAGAGTTACCGCAAGACTGGATGTGATGATCGTATTTTACCAGCAAACACTGACTCTCGTGTGGTTCCGGTGGGCCTGGAGCTGGCATCTACTTGAGATTGATGTCACCCTCTTTCCCGACCCAGCCATGTCACAAAGCTGGGGAGCAGACCGTTTGGGAAGACACACTGAGCGTGAATTATTAACTGTAAATGATACTATTCTGTATAGCCAATAAAACTGATCTGATGACTTTTCACCAAGACAAAGCAGTTCTCTGTGAGCAGAGGAAGGCCGTAGAGGTGACCCCGCTGCTGAGGGTGGCTGGTCTGCCATGGGTGCAGGATCTGGCATGGAGAGACGCACAGACACTCCCTGCAGAAGGAAGGGCTGGGAGAGAACTGCAAAACTGGGAAGTGTTGTGTGTAAAGTTGGGGGAGACTCTGCGTGTCTGCAATTACATGGTGAATACCAAGGGGGCCGGAAGAGGAGGACGAGAGAGAGAGAGAGAGAGAGAGAGAGAGAGAGAGAGAGAGAGAGAGAGAGAGAGAGATTACAAAAGTATAGAGAAAGCCTTGAGATGTGAAAGGAGGTCCGAAGCGGGCTGCGGGATATGGTGTCTTCTATGGCAGCAGTCGGGATAACAGGGAAAGCTATGGGAGTCTGGAGCAGTTGTTACAGATATAAAGATTCTTCCCCAAGTCTGACACACAGGAAGCACATGTTGTGACTGAGCCATCCTTGGCTTGACACATGAGGGGCATAGAACACTGAAGGACGGACTCTCTGAACGCTGCGGAGTGGTGCTGTCAGAATCGGGAGCTAGGGATTGCGGTACCACTGTGGATTCTGCTCACAGGAACAGTAATACCTGGAGCCCGGAGAGCCCGGAATCTGCAGGGGTGGTGCTGATGCTCAGGTCCTATTCCCCAATTGGTTCTTGATCCGTCAATAAAGAAACTAGCGGCCAATGACCTGAGAGAAATAGGCGGGACTTCCGGTCCCCGTAGGCAAGCTAGCAGATGCACAAGCGAGGAAAGGAGTTTTGGCCACGCTTGGGAGAGAGAAAAGCTAACCAGCCATGTGAGATCTCTGTTGGAGCGGCCATCGGGCGCTTTTCCAGGCTGGAAGCTGGGGTGTGGAGCTGGGACGGAGGGTGTCTGAGCAACTGAAGTTGACGGCAGATAGAATGCTGAGCTGGGTGAGGGCACGCTAGCAGGGGTAGATTGGAGACACTCAGCAGATGAGCCAAAAAGGCAGGTCGAAATTGAGCTACGTGTGTGTGTGTGTGTGTGTGTGTGTGTGTGTGTGTGTGTGTGTGTGTGTTTCATCCACGAATCCAATATTCTCTGGGCGAAGGCTGGTAGTCCGTTTCCAGAGCAATAAGGCGGGGTAGCAAAAGCTACACGCTACACGAATCTACTCCCTGGTTCTAATCTTGGCTCTGGCATTAAGTATGCAAAATGCCAAGTCACTTAGCTGTTCTGTACGTTTCTGTACCATGTGGCTGCTGCAGGGTTAAATGACTTCATATGCTCATAGCGTCTAGCTCAGTGACTCGCGTTTGGTCCTCTGCTGTGTAGACATGCTTGGGAATAAGCGCTCCCCTCGAGACTACGTAAACCCACAAGTGAATCACAGGTGAGAGATACGTGAGTGGACAGCAGACGGTGGGAGAGTGCCGATGATATCGATCCGGAACTGACTGCAGACGGTGGGAGAGTGCCGATGGTATGGATCCTGGAATCTTCCGTGTGGCAATCAATTAGAGTTGGAGACCTGGGCATGAACTCACATACAGTTTAAAACTCACACAGATAGTTATGAATAGAAACATCTAGAGTTTTGCTTGTGTGAGTGGGGTATAAGTTGCGGGGCTATAAGAGAGCCAGTATGTCTTTGGGAGTTGGGGAGGGTGGGGTGGATACAGGGCCTCTTTAGAAATCCCTGGCTGAGCCGGGCGGTGGTGGCGCACGCCTTTAATCCCAGCACCTGGGAGGCAGAGGCAGGTGGATTTCTGAGTTCGAGGCCAGCCTGGTCTACAGAGTGAGTTCCAGGATAGCCAGGGCTACACAGAGAAACCCTGTCTCGAAAAATCCCTGGCTGGTCTGGAACTTGCTTTGTAGACAATGTGCATTGAACTCAGATCTGCCTGCTCCTTCCTCCCAAGTGTTGGGATTAAATGGGTGCTCTACCATATTCGGTGACCTTTTAAGTCTTGAGAACCACACTGAGTCTGAACTTGGTTACAATAGTCCTGGAGGCTGAGTGCATAGCTCAGTGGCAGAACACTGAGTTCCATCCCCAGCATTGAAAAACAATCACGATAACCCTGGTGTTAGAACAGCAAGTCCCTAGCAGGTCTGGGTGGAATAGGAGAAGGGAGAGACCAGCTGGTAAACATAGGACTTGAAGAAAGAGAAGGTGAAGAGAAAGCCAGAAAGGGAGACAGGGAAGCCATGTCGAGGAACACAGAGGCGGCAGGAAGGATCTGAGTGTGATGGTCAGCCCGTGGGCAGAGCAAAGCCCCAGGCCTAGTCACATACACAGCCTAGAGAATCACCCCGTCTGTCCCACAGAAGAGTTGGGGGAGTTCTGGAGGAAGGTAGGCCCCAGAGATTTTTTGAAACTGGGTTTAGACTTCATTTGTACGAGGGTGACTCAGGTGTTTACAGGAGAAGTTAGGGATTGCAGAGAAACCGCAAGGAAAGGGCCAGGGGAAGAGGCTCATTGGATTCAGTGAACCCCCCCCCGGGGCACAGTTTGGTGGGGGCAAGGGCACTCCAGATGATCAGAAGAGTTCTCTCTCCCTGCCCTTCAGTCTGAGTGCTTTCTCATCTGCGTGACACCTGGTGGGTTTTAAGTCGAGAGAGCAGAGGTGGAAAGGACAGAACTGTGCAAGGGTTCTTCTAGCCCCAGTGACCAGACACATTCAGAGCCCAGATCAGGCCCAGAGTGTCACACAGCACTCACACACTTGCACACTTACACACATGCTCACAAACACAGCACTCACATATAGAACGCACGCGCGCGTGCGCGCGCGCACACACACACATACAGCACTCACACACAGCACTCACACAAATTACAGCCCTCACACACACATACATATAGCACTCATTCACACTTGCACACAGCACTCACTATCACCATCCTCCAGCTCCTACATCCTTCCTGCCCTTCTTCATGATATTCCCTGAGCTTTGGGGAAACTTGCGGTTTTCGTGAAGCGTTCCATATATTTTTGGACCTGAGAAGGCTAAACGCCTCAGTATAGGGGAATGCCAGGACAGGGAAGCGGGAGTGGGTGGATTGATGAGCAGGGGGAGCAGGGATGGGTTAGGGGATTTTTGGGTAGATGGGGGGAACCAGGAAAGGGGACAACATTTGAATTGTAAATAAAGAATTTAATAAAAAAAAATCGACAACCTCCCTAGCCATGGGCTTTTGAGCATGTATACAGAACCAATTCTCTCCCTCCCTTTCTTCCTTCTTTGCTTCCTTCCTTCCTTTCTTTCCTAACACATTATTCTGACATGATTATCATTCTGTCATTCAATATTTTACTGACTTATTAGACACTTGTGTTATCAGTATTTATCCTCTTCCTGACAAAGGGGATGAGTCCTCTCCCTCCATCATGTGGGTTCCTGGGATTGAACTCAGGGCATCAGACACTGCAGCACACACGTTTACCCTCTGAGCCATTTGCCAGCCCCATAGTCAACGTTAAAACAGGAATGCACTTGTGTCTGTTTGGGGGCTGTCCCTGAATGGTCAGTTCCTGCTTTTGCTTTTGTGTCTTGAGTCATCACACGCCATGATGGGAACACAGAGCAGATAAAGCTCACTCGCCTCAGCCAAGAAGTGAAGGGAGACACAGGTATCCCACAATCCTCTCCAAGAGCAAGGCTTCCTGCCAAGCCTGACCCCTAAAGGTTTCTACCAAACAAACTGGGGGCCCAAACACACAGGCTTTGGAGTGTCACAGATCAAAATCACAGCAATTACAATTATTTACTAATTGCTTCTAGCCATTATTTCTAATACTTAAATTTCTAAGTATAATTAGAAATAATAAGGTCGGGGCTGGAGAGATGGCTTAGCGGTTAAAAGCACTGACTGCTCTCCCAAAAGTCCTGAGTTCAAATCCTAGCAACCACATGGTGGCTCACAACCATCTGTAAAAGAGATCTGATGCCCTTTTCTGGTGCCGTCTGAAGACAGCTACAGTGTACTTAGATACTTAGATATAATAATAAATAAATCCTTTTAAAAAAATGATAAGGTCATGGGCTAAGGATATGGCTCCGTGGGTGAAATGTTTGCCACACCAGCATGAGGACCTGAGTCTGAGTTCTTATAACCCATATAACACCTGGACATGGTAGCATGGGTCTGAATCCCATTAATCATATGTAACATGTTTCTACTAGCCTGCTTTAAGCTCCAGGCAGAATGTGCTACCAGCCACTGCCCTGGTTCCCTTGGATCTGTCGTTGAAAGACACACACACACACACAGTAGCTTATTTTAAGTATGCTTTTTAGCACAGTGGCCAGGCACTTCTAAGCCTCCCGTGGCTATCGGCGTGGCTATCGGATCTTCGCTCCTAGCTCAACACCTCTGAATCTGTCCTCAGCTTAGTTGCCTGGTTACCTTCTCCTTGCTCAGCACCCTAAATCTGCCCTCAGCTTAGTTGTGTTTCTAATCTCCCACCTGCTACCCCAGGCTGAGTTGGGGAGGCAGCCAATGGCCACTCCACCTGAAATCTCACACGGCTTGTGGCTCTCGCACGCTCTCTCTCTCTCTCTCTCTCTCTCTCTCTCTCTCTCTCTCTCTCTCTCTCTCTCTGAAGCTTGGTAAACCTCCTTTCCTCCTCTGTGTCTCCTAGCATGCCTGCAGGAATCTGGAAGTCCCACCTCTCTTGCCCAGCTGTTGGCCGCTAGCATCTTTATTGATTGATCAAGAACCAATTGGGTATCAGGACCTTCAGCGTCCAAATGCAGATTCCCAATCAAAGCATCAGAACCACCCTCTACAATCATATATAAAGACGGGAGGTAGATACAGGAGAATCCCCAGAAGCTAGTTGCTCCTAACCTAGCACATGAGGCATTAAACAGTAATAGACCCTGTTTCAAACAAGGTAGAAGCTGATAACAGACACCCAAAATTGTCCTGTGACCTTCTCATGCATGTCCACAATCACGCACTGTACTGGCTGGTTTTGTGTGTCAACTTGACAAAGGCTGGAGTTAAAACAAAAAAAAAAAGAGCTTCAGTTGGGGAAGTGCTTCCATGAGATCCAGCTGTGGGGCATTTTCTCAATTAGTGATCAAGGGGGAAGGGCCCATTGTGGGTGGTGCCATCCCTGGGCTGGTAGTCCTAGGTTCTATAAGAGAGCAGGCTGAGCAAGCCAGGGGAAGCAAGCCAGTAAGAAACATCCCTCCATGGCCTCTGCATCAGCTCCTGCTTCCTGACCTGCTTGAGTTCCAGTCCTGACTTCCTTTGGTGATGAACAGCAATGTGGAAGTGTAAGCTGAATAAACCCTTTCCTCCCCAACTTGCTTCTTGGTCAGGTCATGATGCTCATACAGGAATAGAAACCCTGACTAAGACACACACACAGTCTCTCTCTCTCCCTTTCTCCCTCTCCCTCCCCCTCCTCCTCCCTCTCCCTTTCTCTCTCTCACACACACACACTGTGGTGTTTTAAATGAGAGATGTCCCCTTGGTTCTGGTATTTGGACACTTGATTCCCAGTTGGTGGAGCAGTTTGGGAAGATCCAGGTGGTGCATCTGTCACTGCAAGTGGGCTGTGACATTATATATCCTTACACTTCTAATTTCTCTCTCTGCTCTGCACTTGCTGTTAAATATGTGAGCTCTCAGCTTCCTGCCCCAGCTGCCTGCCACTTAACTCCCTCCAGGCACTGATGGACTCAACCTCTCTGGAACCATCAGCCAAAATAAAGTCTCTCGTCTTTAAGTTGCCTCTGACCATCGTGTTTTATCACAGCAACAGAAAAATAACTAATACACACAGAGAGATAACAAAACACAGAAGGCCCATGAGATGGCTCAGCCAGTAAAGACGCTCGCCACCAGTCCTGACAATCAGAGTTCAGTCCCAGTGACTCACATGTCCTCTGACCTCCAAATGTGTGCATGTTACCCATGCATACCCCCACCCATACACAGCAATAATTATGCTATAATAATAAATTAATTATAAATATAATTTTATTAAGGTTGTCCTTTTGTCTTGTTTTACAATACCAAGAATGGAATCCAGAGTTTTCTACACACTAAGCAGCTGATTGCCCCCTCCTCAGTCCTTGGTTTGGTTTTTGGTTTTATTGTTTTGTTTTGTTTTCTTATATGAGGTCTTACTGTGTTTCCTGGACTAATTTCAAACCCATGGTCCTCCTGTCCCTGACCCCCAAGTGCTGAGATTATAGGTGTTTGCCCCTATGGCCAGCAAAGTTGTACTAGAAAATAACTGGGGTGCTTTCCCCCACATAGACAATTAGTCAGCGCACAAAGGAGGTACATCTAGAGGGAAAGCCCAAGAGAAGGTCCAAGCTGCTGCTTGCCTTGTTTTCTAGAACTCATTTCAGGGGACCAACCAGTGCCCTTTCCCCTCCTTGGGGCAACAGGGAGGCTGCTGGTTGGGAGTTGTAGGAAGTAAAGAGGTACCCACCCTGAGCATGGATGCCACCGGCAAAGCACCAACACGTATCTTATCAGCTGCCAAGAATGGTCTCGTGCAGAAAGCCATCAAGGTCCAGAGTGCAAGAAGATCATATGGGAGTCCAGCCTCAGGGAGCCGCAGACCCAGCAGGACAGCCGGCAGAGTAGGGCCCCCGTAGCATCCGAGAGGCACAGCACGCCCGTACACCTACCTACCTGAATAAGAATGGAGAACAAGGAGACAGGGACACCTCTGCCCTCGCCACACATGGAAGCGGTAAGTGCCAACTCTGGATACTGCCTCTCTGCCTCGAAGCTAGAGACCTTTGTATGCAGCTGAGGGCCCTGGAATCAATCTATCAAGGAGGACTTGGAGGTGCGCCTACCCAGATGGTCACAGAGGAACTGCCACACCCAAGCCCTATGGCTCAGACATAAGCATGCTTCGTAAAGCCTGGGGAAGCCAGATAATACCACTTCACAACCCTACCTGCCCCTCCACCTTCAAGGTCAAAGGCAGGAAAAATGTGTACCTAGAAACAAGACAACACCTGCTTGGGTCACCTTCCCAGACAACCCCCTTCCTCCTCCTTCCAGGATTATAGCCTGCTCCCAGTCAGACCTCCCTTTCCACCCTCACCCCACCCCAATCCTAGAAGGTACAGGAGCCAACCCTACAGAGTCTCTGACGTTGCAACTCTCTGGTTCAGCGCCTCCAGCCTACACTGGTCCTGACTACCCTAAGCGCGGCCTTTGGCTCAGCCTTCCAGTATGGCTACAACATCGCTGTGATCAACACACCTCACAAGGTGGGCACAAGGTGGGTCTTGGCGGGTAGAAGTCAGCTGCTGTCTTGCTCCTGGAGGCTTCCACTTTCTTCTAGGGGGTCCCCTAGATTCCTACCTCTGAGGACTAGGGGCAGCTAGAGCCATTTTCTCCGGGACATCAGCATGGGGGGACCTGGATGCTCTGCCTGAGACCTTGCCTTGCTCACCTGGGAGGGCCATTTGTAGATGACAGACACATCAAGAATGAACTCTGTTAACATTTAGGGATGGTGTTTGGGTCAAGGAGAAACAACAGAGATAAAGATTGGCTGGAACAAGTTCAAGGGGAGACGGGGTGTGCAGCAGAAGCCTGGGTATATGTGTATGTAATCTATACATATATTCGTTACTTATTATCATTAATGGAGCACCTTTGATCTTATGAAGGTTTTGGTGGTGATTTATTTAGCAATACGGAGAATCAAACCCAGGACCTCATACGTGCCAGAAAAGTGGTCTACCACAGAACAACATCTCCAGCCCAGGAGATTTAAAAAAAAAATCGTGACAGGCATGGTGGTACATATGTTTAATCTCAGCAATGGGGAGGTAGAGGCAGGAGGATCTCTTGTGAGTTCAAGGCCAACTTGCTCTACAGAGCAAGCTCCAGAACAGCCAGGACACATAGAGACCCTGTCTCCAAAGACAAGGAAGAAAAACTATACTTGCATTTTTGCATTTATTTATTTGTAGTTAGTGTGTCTTGAGTGTGTCTGCGTATGTGTGGGGTGTGGACCTGCCACCGTGAGTGTTTGTAAAGGTCAGAAGGCAGCACACAGGAGTTTTCTTCTGCTTCTGCTTTGGGGATCTGACTCAGGCCATCAGTCTTGGCGGTGAGCGCCTTCACCCACTGAACCATCTTACCAGTCCCAGTCCCAGGTTAATTGAGACATAATGTACATCAAGCTGGTGAGCTGGCACTGCACCATCCTCCTGCCTCAGCCTCTCCAGTGTTGGGATCTTGTGGTATCAAGAATTAAATCCAAGGTGTGGAATGGTAGGCAAGGGCTCCACCACTGAGCTATTCCCCCAGTTTGGGAACACTCTCTCTCTCTCTCTCTCTCTCTCTCTCTGTCTCTCTCTCTCTATCTCTCTCTCTCTGTCTCTCTCTGTCTGTCTCTCTGTCTCTCTCTCTCTCTCTCTCTCTCTCTCTCTCTCTCTCTCTCTCTCTCTCTCTTTCTCTCTGTGTGTGTGTGTGTGTGTGTGTGTGTGTGTGTGTTTGTCCCAGTAGTGACAATCACCAGCTTCGGAGATTCTTCTTGTGAGCCATCTAATATGGATGCTGGGAGCCAAACTCTAGTCCTCTGCAGGAGCATTAAGTGGCCTTCACTGCTGAGCTGTCTCTCCAGCCCCCCCTCCCCACCACACTTTTTAAAGGTAGACTCTCATGTAGCTGTACCTGGCCTCAAATTTTATATATAGTTGAAGCTCGCCTTGAATTTCTGATCTCTTCCCCACCTCTACCACCCCCCCACAAGTGCTGAGGTTACAGGTGTACATCTACGAATCTCATTCAGGGCTGGGGATGGAACCCAGGGCTCCATGCATATAGATAGAGCAAGCACCCTGCCATCTGGACTGAATGCACAGCCCTAGGTCATCTCTTCTAAGTGTGACACAGGCAACGACCTACGTCACTATTATAATTAACGTGCTGGCTAGTTTTATGTTGACTTGACACAAGCTAGAGTTGTTTGGGAGGAGGGAGCCTAAAGTGAGAAAATACTCCCACCAGACTGGCCTATGGCTAAGACCATGATGCATCTTCTTGACTGATGCTTTGTTATGAGACAACCCTGCTCACTGTGGGTGGTACCATCTGGGGAAGGTGGTTCTGAGGTGTACACGAAAGCAGGCAGGGCAAGTCATGAGGAGCAAGTCAGTGAGCAGCATCCCTCCAAGGCCTCTGCATCAGCTCCGCCTCCAGGTCTCTGTTGAGTCCTTGCCCTGACTTTTCTCAGTGACTGAGTGTGGCCTGAGACTTGTAAGACGGAGTGAAAGTTTTCCCTCCCCAGGTGGCTTTAGGTGCTTTCTGTTACTGGTGAGAAAATAAGACTATGAAGGGTGTTTTACTGCCCATTGTGAATCTTCCCTACATTTCCTCTGGCAGAATAAGGCTACGGAAGTGAATTTTTAACAACTTTCCTTCTGGCTGGCTTTCCATCTCTTCTCCTCAGAATATTATTTTGCTCTCCAGATACCAATAAAAAAACCCCTAGGTTCAATTATGTCCTGTGGGTACTGGCAGGAATGTGTCATCTCTGTGAGATGGATGACAAGGGACAACTGAGAATCTACATCACCATTTCTGTGAGTTACACCACATCCTGAGCAGCGGATGGGGTCCTGTCTTTCAGGTCTTGAAGTCATTTTACAATGACACGTACTTTGAGCGACACGGAACATTCATGGATGAGAATTCCCTGCTGCTCCTGTGGTCTTGCACGGTCTCCATGTTCCCTCTGGGAGGGTTGTTGGGGTCCTTGGTGGTTGGCCTGATGGTCGATAAGTGGGGCAGGTAACTGGAAGGTGGCATTCCCAAACTTGAGGTTCATCTTAGCCATGGGCTGTCTTGATGACTGAGTTGCTGGTGGATAGCTGAGACCACCCCGAAAATCAGATCTGAAAGCAAGCTCCCATGTTGCCACAGACCCTTTGGAATCTCTTTCCCCGACATCTGCATAGGAACAGCTTCTGACAGCCCTCAGCTCAGTGCCTTGTAAGCACTGTGGCAGGTATTCAGAAAGGCCACTCGAGGGGTTTATTCCGGGGTCAGGTGGCTTTGGGGTCCGGCAGCACCCCCACATGTGAGCACAGCAGCATGCTGTCCCGAAGCTGGGAACTGGGCTGAGTCACCACACGTGCCTTGGCCTCAGCTTGGAAGGTGAAGCCCAGCTCTGTGCACTTTGCTTGGCTACTCAGAGGCCCATGCTGCAGGGGCATGACTGAAGATAAGGAGGTTTGTGCTGTTCAAGGTCCCCGGGAAGGAGAAGCTGCGTTAAAGTCACAGGGTGGGGCACAGCTGCATTCTGCCTGGGCAGGCTTGCTCTCAATCGGAAGTTGTCAGGCCAAGTTAGGCTGTGTAAGGATGGGCAGTGGAGAACCCCTCAGGACAAATAACTCCAAAAACACAGCAGCCAGGCTTCTTGACATGCATTAAAGAAAAATATTATCAATTGGAAACTATTTATGAAAGCTGAACCCAGAAACCTCGCCTTGTAAATACTTAGTGAGCCATGAACCTGTCCTCTCTTGTGCACTTAAGTGAAGAAAGAACTTGATAGATTCTAATTTTACTGTAGGATCAGGCTATATATCACCTGTAAACATTGATTAGACTGTTCTAAAGACCCAGGCTTTACAGCCTTCTTCTGAAGACCTTTTATTATTTATTTATTTAGAGATATTGTCTCACTATGCAGATCAGGATGGCCTGTCACTCACCGAGATCCATCTGCCTCTGCCTCCCAAATGCTAGGATTAAAGGTGTACACCACCTCACTCAGCCTCTCAGAGACAATCTTTCCCTAGTCTCCTATTGCAAATGAAGAGCAGGGGGTGGGGTAGAGGCAGCCTGCCCAGTGGGGACCCACCAGCCTGAGCCTCTGTGAGGCCAGCAAGTTTCTGGAGAGGGAGTGGGTATCAGGGGTACAGGATTGCTATGTGCTATTTACCCTCCTGGGTCTTCAGGGTGCACCTCTGTGGATATTGGCACATCCTGGGCTGTTGACCGGTGGAGGATGTTTTTATAAGGATCCTGTCAGCCCTGCTTTACCTATAACAGTCAGAGGTTGGGTCCTCTGCACCTGTCACCTCCAGTGTGAGGATGGGGAGCAATTAGCAGCCCCTAGACTGAGCACGGTAGAACACAGCTATAACCAAACACTCTGGGGGTAGAGACGGGGGGACTGGCTACAGAGCAAATCTAAGGCCAGTCTGGGATACATGAGATTCTGTTTCAAAAAACCAAAACAAGCTCAGGGCTGGTTCTCAGACCTGCCCTTCACGGACCATTGGGTTTCAGCCGTGTGGGTCGTAGAGGTCGTGGCCCCATTCTGTGTCCCATCTGTCACAGGAGTCTTGGTTAGCATCCCCGACCAACATCAGGTCTGGACTAGACATCCCCATTGGGGCTTGACCGGCCACCAGTCACGGGAGGCTCCCACCTGTGGAATGGCTGCACACAGCTCCCCTCCCCCACTCCTGCAGCTTCCTTCCAATTTCCTTAGAGCTTTGCCCATTCTTGGTCAGTGTGGGCCTTCTTTTGTATCCGTGGAGAGAGCGTTACGCATTATAAGAGCCATTGTGAGGAGACCCAATCACCCTTCCTCACACTGAGGGGCAGGGAATGGGGACACTCCAGGACACCGTCCCATCTTCCAGTCCTTCTCAGACACAGTCTAGCTCTGCTGTAGGGAACACCCTGGAATACTGGGTTTGGGGTGTCAAAGCATCTACTGGGTGCCTCCGCCCTCTGGGCCCTGCTGTCTTGCAGAAAGGGAACACTGTTGATCAACAATGTCTTCGCAATAACCTCTGCCATCCTGATGGGAGTCAGCAAAGTGGCCCGGGCTTTTGAACTGATCATCTTGTCTCGAGTGCTGGTGGGAATCTGTGCAGGTACCTTAGGGCGGCCACTGAAGACCCAGGGTGTTCCGATGTGCACTGGTCAGGGGATGGCTCTGAGACGTGGGTGCCCATGACAGGAGCCAACACTGGACTCAAGGGGTCTGGCTCTCTGCTTTTTCCTCCAGTTTCCGGTCCTAGGCCCTAGTAGGCCCCATGCCTTCTAGCTCCTCCCCGTGATGTAATGAAGTCTTCCACCTTGCCCATAGTCCCAGCACTCAGAAGGCAGAGGCAAGTGAATGGCTGTAGATTCATGTCTAAGTCAGTCTATACAGCGAGCTCCAGGCCAGCCAGGGCAACAAATAAAAACAAGAGACATGACTGCTCCTAGGATGTGCAGTAGGTTTATTGCAGGTATGAGGGGTGGCATAGCCAGAGGCATCTGGAAGGATTCAGAGTGGTCATGACCCTGAGCTGGGCCACATGACAAGAAAGGAGAGGGGACAGGAGAGAGCCCAGGAGCGTGAAAGTAGAAGAACCCGTATAACCAAAATGTCTGGATTGTATAGGTAAGAGCCACTGGGCAAGGACAAGCTCAGTCCCTAGGTTGGAGAAGTTTAGGAGAGGAAGGAGGGTATGCCATCCAGGGACTCTGTAACAGATAGGACTGAGGGATGCTGGGAGAACCTGACAGCCAGTGTCTGCTTGGATATGTTAAATAGGCACCCTTGCCGTTTGCCCAAGGTTTGAGATCGAACAATCTTGAGACTTTACTTCAAAAGAAAGGAAGGAAGAGAGAGGAGAGGAGAGATGGCGGGGGGGGGGGGGGGGTGGGAACCTTCCCTTACTGTGACGAACACATAACCAAACCAGCTTTGCATGCATCTTCCAAGGACTGGGTCTTAGTTAGGGTTTCTATTGCCATGGAAAGACACTAATAAAGGAAATATTTCATTGGGGCTGGGTCACAGTACAGTTCGGTCCATTAGCGCCATGGCAGGAAGCATGGTGACACACAGGCAGACACAATTCTGAGAAGGTAACCCAGAGTTCTATATCCAGATCCACAGGCAGCAGGAAGAGACAGCTTGAGCTTCTGACACCCCAAAGCCCATCCTTCCCCAACCCCCTATAACACACTTCCTCCAACAAGGCCACGCCTCCAACAGTGTGACTCAACTTCCTGAGTCTGTGGGGGCATGTTCCTGTAGACTACCACAGATCATTCTCTGTGTTAAAGACACATAGTTTAAATTGAGACTACAGAGTCCAGAGTCTCCGCCTCAGGCAGCACTTAAGATTCTTCACTATGTGGTTTCTTTTATGGTTTTTAACGGGAGAGATCTAGGGCCAGGAATGTGGCTGCCTGCTAGAGTACTTACCTTGTATACACAAAGTCCTAGGTTCCATCCCCAGACCTCCCACACACAGAAAACAGTAAAAGAAAAGGCTGAGCCCAGCTCAGTAGTAGAGTACTTGCCCAGCATGCATGAGCACCACCGCAAAACCAAACCAAAAAGGCTGTGCAAGTGAAGTGTGCTTAAGAAATACTAGAAAGCCGGGCGGTGGTGGCGCACACCTTTAATCCCAGCACTTGGGAGGCAGAGGCAGGAGGATTTCTGAGTTCGAGGCCAGCCTGGTCTACAGAGTGAGTTCCAGGACAGCCAGGGCTACACAGAGAAACCCTGTCTCGAAAAACCAAAAAAAAAAAAAAAAGAAAGAAATACTAGAAGACCACCGGGTGGTGGTGGCACACCTTTAATCCCAGCACCCAGGAGGGAGAGACATATGGATCTCTGTGAGTTCAAGCCCAGCCTGGTCTAGAGAGAGCATTCCAGGACAGCCAGAGCTACACAGAGAAACCCTTTCTTAAAAAGAAGAGAGAGAGAGAGAGGGAGAGAGAGAGAGAGAGAGAGAGAGAGAGAGAGAGAGAGAGAGAGAGAGAGAGAAGAAAGGAAGAAGAAAGGAAGAAGGAAGAAAGAAAGAAAGAAAGAAAGAAAAGAGAAAATCAACCAAAATAAGACATATTTAAGTCTGTATCAAGAGTTACTACCCGGCCTAGATTCCTCCCCTCTAACAGTAATCTGGCCCAGAAGCCAGGAAGGAAACAGTATCATTCTTTGAATGAAATGGCTGCAGTAAAGAAACCAAACTGCTGTTTCATGAATTAAAAGGGAGAGGTTATTGTAAACCTCTGTATCTCTGGAAAGCAGAGAGAAGGGACGGGGGCTAGAGGTGACATTTGGTGGTGTGTGGTGGTGGTGGTGGTGAGCTATTTCTAGGGTTTTAAGGGAACAGTTGACCTGAAAGGAGGTACTTGTAAGTAAGAATTGATGGGGTCTAAAGGCCAGCGTAGAACTTGTTGTGCTAATAGATACTATAGGCATAAATTAACGGGAGAGCCAAAGATCCCTTTGCCAGAGATAAGAATGACTCCTTTTCCAGGTAGGGACTAGTTTCTCAAGTCCCTGAGGGAATACTAGTTTTTTTATAAATGCCTAACTTTGGGAAAAGGAATTTCTCCAGCCGAACGGGCAGATTGGGGGAAGGTGTGGTTCCAGGTTTAAACCAAATAAGGGAGCAGGCTCTTCCTGTCCCAGGAGCATGAGATTCAAGGTTTAAGAGATGGGGTTGAAACAACCTTAGGCACTGGGTTCTGAGAGACTGGGGACTGTTCTTAGTGGTCCTGATTCACGCTTCCTCCGAACCAGGCATCGCCTACAGTACTCTTCCCATGTACCTGGGAGAACTAGCTCCCCAGAACTTCAGGGGTACATTAGGGACAATGACTGAAGTATTCGTCATCCTTGGAGTCCTCTTGGCACAGATCTTCAGCCTGCAACCCCTCCTGGGCAACGCCACAGGTAACCTGCAACATGTGGGGGTGAGGTGTGGAGAGTGCAACCCCTGGTTCAGCTGAGCCCAAAGTTGACCATAGTCCAAACAGGAAGGTGTTTTGGTGACCTTTAGAGGACCTTGCCCAGGGCAGGGTTACTGACTCCTGGAAATGGGAGAAGACCCGGAAATAAACTAGACTAGGCTGGTCAGCCAATGAGCTTCCTGGATCTGCTTCCCCGACCCTCCCCAACTCGCCCACCCGAATGCTGGGGTCCCGGGCATGCGCAAACCCAGGTTTTTAGGTAGGTACTTGCGAGTCAGCTGAGGTCCTCATGCAAGTGTCCTTACCCACCAGGTCCTTTCCTCTATTTTTAATACGAATGTTCTTTGTGGGCAGCGACATCTTGGCAAGGACCAGGTGGCCACCACCCTCGTTTGTCACCTGGTTGGGCGCAGGGAGGGGGGAGCTGTGCCCCCGTAGGTTCCCTGCAGCAGATTCCAGTCTCAAGCCGCCATTTGTGTTCCGTCCAGGCTGGCCAGTCCTCTTGGCTCTCACAGGGGTCCCTGCCCTGATTCAGCTCCTCTCTCTGCCTTTCTTCCCTGAGAGCCCCCGCTACACTCTGATTGAGAAAGGAGACGAGGAGACGACAAGACAAGGTACAGGGACTCAGTCTGCTCACCCAGGCTCCCAGTGCACAAAGGGGCAGGGGCTGGGCAGGTACCGTCTGGTGGGACTGTGATCCGGATCAGGGTCACAGTAGGCAGGGATTGAGAGCAGAGAGCTTGCGCTGGGTGAGCAGTGGTGACTGGGCTCTGGAGAAGGGCCTGGCTGAGGTGCAATAGGGCAGAGGGTGAGTGTGGTGTGCCGCCTCTCTGCTCTGCAGCTTTAAGGAGGCTGCGAGGTCACAACTACAATGTGGAGGCCGAGATAGAAGACATGCGCACAGAGGAGCGCACGGAGCAAGCCGAGGGCCGCCTGTCGGTGCTCAACCTCTTCACCTTTCGGCCCCTGCGCTGGCAGCTGATCTCTATCGTCGTGCTCATGGCCGGCCAGCAGCTGTCCGGGATCAACGCGGTGCGCGGTGCCACCCCACCCCAGATTTTTAGTCCCCTTGGGTCTTTTTGAATGAATTCACAGAAGGCTCGGGAGTAGCATTTTGCCTCCTGTAAAGCTCAGTCCAGCCTCCAGGAGTTAAGGAGCCACAAGGCTGGCGCTGGGAGGAGAGTTCTGGGAGGGCAGTGCTTTTTAGTTTTAGCACTACGGGGCGTTTCCTTTGCAACAAATAGGACCTCGGCCTGCAGGATGGTTCAGTATTAAGACGTGCTTGCTCCAAACTTGACAACCTGAGTTTGATCCCTGGGACCCATGCCAGGAATGAGAGAGAGATCTAACTTTTCAGACTTCCACTCAAGTGCCATAGAAAGTCACAGAAAATAAATACATGCAGTAAAAATGACGAAGATAAATAAATAGATGGATGTAGGTGCGGGGAGGGCGGGAGGAAGAAAGGAAGAAAAAGATAGATGACTGGATGGATGGGTGGGTGGGTGGATGGAGATAGCTCATCAGTTAAGACTACTGTTATTCCTGCCCTGCTCCGGGTTCCTTTCCCAGCACTCAAATGATCTCTCACAACCATCTATAACTCTTCTGAACTCCATGGGTACCACCTCTCCCTGCCCTTTACTGGTCTCTCGCTATATGCCTGTTTTTCTTTGCTTTTTAGTCTCCCAAAGAAAATCTCCTGCCTGTAGGTTTTTACCGGCTCCATAAGGGACCGTCGGAGAAGTGCCCGACCTCGGGTCTCCATCACAGGCTCCAGAGAAGGGCCGTGGTTGATCCATCCTGGTTCAGGAGGCCCTGGTAGACTCATTCACCATGTTCTCTGGTGGCTATTTCATTCTATCTGTGGATAGGCAAATAGAAAAATCTCAAATGCCCATCCTGGAGCCATTGGAGAGAGGAGAGGTGACCCTGTAGATGTCTAGGCAAAGAAACAGGAAGAGGTGACATCTGTCTTCAAGAGTTGAATTGTTTAGCAAAGTGATCTTGAGGACCACTCAGTGGGGACCAGCTTATGTGGCTTCTCTGTGACTGTCCTGAGACTGGGCCAGAGCTGGCCCCCAAACAATCAAGAGCCTGTGTGTAGAGAATAGTAAAGTCAGCAGGGAAAACTACCTAGTGGCACTGTGGCCTGGCTCCCATGTTATAGGCACAGAAGCCAAGACTCAGAGATACCAGAGTGAGGTCAGATCCACCAGGTGCCTAACTTCACCACTCCCTGCTAAGCTCCATCCTACCCAGGGTCCCCAACCCAGGCTCCTAACACTTTCCATCACTCATGGTGAGGTGTCTCGGGGCCTCTTCTCACATCCCTGTTTGTACTGTAGGTCAACTACTATGCTGATATCATCTACACCTCGGCTGGTGTAGACCCCACCCAGTCCCAGTATGTGACCCTGGGCTCTGGTGTCATCAACTTGGTGATGACTCTCGTCTCGGTGAGTTATTGGGGGCTGGGGGGGGAGGCCTGGCTTCTCATGGCAGGGTCCCCAAACAGCTCCCTGACTGGAAGACAGAAGCTCCTCAGGCCAGAGAGTGTGGGTCACCCTAGTCTGGGAGGCACAATAGTAATGGCATGCACAAGTTCCTGGGTTTGGTCCCCAGTAGCAGCATCATACTACACGTGATGGCTCACACTTAGCCGAAAACAGGAGGATCAGAAGTTCAAAGTCATCCTTGATAACATAGTGAATTCCAGACCAGCCTAGGCAACGTGAGACTCACGCAAGCGCTGCCAACCCAGCTGTGATGTCATTCTTCGTTGTCAACTTGACCACGTCTGGAATTAGCTAAAACCCAAGCAGCTGGGCGCACATGTAGGGGATTTTTTTTTTCTTGAACTCAAAGAGATCCACCTGCCTCTGCCTCCCAAGTGCTGGGATTAAGGTGTGCGCCAGCACCGCCCAGCATGGAAGAGCCGCCTTTAACCCAGATCATCAGAGGCTGGAAAAGCCATCTCTAATTTGGGCCACACCTTCTGTGGCAGCCTCTGGAAAGCACATGGAATAAGGAAGCTTCCCTCTGCCGGCTGCTCTCGCACTCACTGGCAAGTCTATTTCTTTACTGCCATTAGAGACTAGTTCTTCAGAATTTCACTGTATACTGAAGACACCTGAAGAGACATCCAGACTCGGGGACTGAACAACCACTGGATTCCTGGACCTTCTGTTGGTAGACAACCATTGTTGGACGAGCTGGACCTGTAGATTCTATTCCTCTAAAAAAACAAAACAACAACAACAAAAAAAAACCACTGGCTAAAATATCGATTTAATTCCAGGATCGTGAGGGGTTGCTGCGACAGACCTGACACAAATGTTATTTTCGGGAGGACTGTGGAAGGACTTTGGGACTTTGGGCTAGAAAGGCCATTGAGTTCAAAGCCTCGTGAGCTTTGGTTGGAGCTTGGAAGATAAGGTTGAGCCAGGCGATGGCGCGCGTGCCTTTAATACCAGTACTCAGAGGTAGGGGTAGGCAGATCTCTGAGTTCAAGGCTAGCCTGGTCTACAGAATGAGTTTAAGGATGCCAAGGCTACACAGAGAAACCCTGTCTTAAAAGCAAGCAAACAAACAACACCTAAAAACAGTGCCTATGGTGGAACCCTGGCTTGTGAAGTTCTGGAGAGAGTCACTTACAGACACTACCAGGGCCGTTTCCTATTTTGAGTTGGGAATCTGTGGTTCTGGTCAATGGGGGCTGAAGAATCATGTGGTTAAAAAGAGACCAGCTTCAGTGAGGTGAAAATCCTCTGGGTCGTGTTTCCTCAGGGTCGGCACACAGAGGCTGTGTTACAGAGGTGCCTCTACGTCAGCTCTGCCCCCAGGTTCCTGCCCTGCCTGAGTTCTGCCCTCACTGCTGGTGATGATGAACTCTGAGTGAAATAACTCTTCCTCCCTACTTTGCTTTCGGTCATGGTGTTCCTCTTTTTTTCCTCTCTCTCTCTTTTAAGATTTTTTAAAATTTATTTGTTATATATAAGTACACTGTAGCTGTCTTTCAGACACACCAGAAGAGGGCATCAGATCTCATTACAGATGGTTGTGAACCACCATGTGGTTGCTGGGAATTGAACTCAGGACCTTCGGAAGAACAGTCAGTGCACCTAACCACTGAGCCATCTCTCCAGCCTGGTCATGGTGTTTCATCGCAGCAATAGTAACCCTAAGACACCAGCATACTCTTTTTGTGGTATCATGATGCCTCCCTAGAAATGTTCTGGTTTCTATCGTATCCTTCTCCGCCAACCCGCTCAGCCAGGACCTTGCACACACACCTGTTAATTCCAGGACCTGCAGGTGGCCGTTCCAATCAGGGATGATATTGCTGTGATGAGACACCATGACCAAAGCACCTTGGGAAGGAAAGGGTTTACGTGACCCAGGCTTCCACATCATTGCTCATCACTGAAGAAAGTCAGAGCAGGAACTCAAACATGGTGGGACCCTGGGGGCAGGAGCTGATGCAGAGGCCGCGGAGGGGTGCTGCTGACTGGTTTGCTCCTCATGGCTTGCTCAGCTTGCTTTCTTGTAGAACCCCAGACCACAGCCCAGCTGTGGCACCACCCACAAAGGATCTTGTATATCCCATATCAATCATTGATTACCCACAGATTGGTCTTATGGAGGCATTTTCTCAATGAAGCCCTCTTGTCCGACAGGACTCAAGCTTGTGTCGAGTTGACTTAAATTAGCCAGCACAACAAAGGTGGTCACTGCCATCTAGAGAAAGCCAGACTGGAACACTGTGGCCATCTCAGAGCTGTCTTCAGGGGCAGACAAGCTATTTTTCCGTTTGGGATTTCTCCAAGCAGGGGGTGGGAAAGCTGGTAACGTTACTCTGTGTTTAGGATGATGGATGGATCTTACTTAGAAGGCTAGAGAGGAGGGACAAAGAATTCACCGTCTTACCCATTGGTGGTAGGGTCCTTTCTCCTTTGCTCTCCTAGAAGATGAGAGATGCACTCGCCTACAATAGAGTTTGCTAGCCTCTTCTGGGTGCTACTTGCCTGCAAGAGAAGCAACCCTTCCAAGTGAGAAAGGCCCAAAGATGCTGAGGCCGTTATATGCAGAGACTAGAAAATATGGTTCGCAGGGCAGAGAGATGGCTCAGCAGTTAAGAGCGCGTACTGCTCTAGCGCAGGACCTGAGTTCGGGTGTCAGCGCCCACCTTGGGAAGCTCACAGCCCACTGTAGCTCTAGTTCCGGGATATCCAGCTCCCCCTACTGTCCTCCGCGGGTACTGCATGCACATAGTGCACATTAGGTCAAGCAGGCACGCACACATACATAAAAGAATGTAATGTGGGTACTACAGGGAAATGGGGCTGCGGGGAGTCGATACCCAAGGGTCTATAAGTGACAAAGACAGTTGAATCCCAAGGTGTAACTTAAAACAAATAGGTCACCTGATGTGGCGTGGTGAGGGAGGGGCACCTAAGGAGAGCCAAGCAGAAGAGGGTGGGGCTTCAAGGTCAGTCCTTAGTACCAAGAGACTCACCGTCATTCACACCCCCTGCAGGCCGTCATCGTAGAGCGTCTGGGGCGGCGGATTCTCCTGCTGTCTGGCTATAGCATCTGCGGCTCTGCCTGCCTGGTACTGACCGTGGCACTCCTCCTCCAGGTCTGTGCTCACGTCCTGCCTCGTGGGTGGGAGGCTGGCAAGAGGGGTTCGAGGTCCCAGTTTCCTGGATGAGTCTCAATCCTCTCCAGCAGCCTGCATTCATTCATGGACAACGGGCTTCAGAAAACCCATTCCCAACCTGAAGCTCCTGAGTGATTTGGCTCCCCTGTGCCCATAAATGCAGGCATGAAACTCACTGTGACCCTGGACTTCCAGGCTGTTGGGATCCACTTGATGTAGATGCTGGGAATTGAACTCTGGTCCTCTCTAAGAGCAGCAAATGCTTTTAGTGCTAAACCGTCTCTCTAGCCCCTGGACTCAAGAGATTTATAAACAGTCTTGAGGCAATACCTGTAATGGGGACAGCTGGGACCAGATCCCCTCTTGAAATCCTGCCAGATGTTGAGAGAGCTAAGGCCCAGGGTTCATCGACCAGATCCGAATCCAGATCTGCGCTGAACCTGGAAAGGAAAGGAATACAATAGGTGCTATATATAAAATACTTGGGGACCATGTAGCCCAGACTGGCCATGAGCTCATTATGTAAACCACTAGGGGACACGAGAAGGAAAAGAGAGAGAAGAGATCATGTCCCTCTGTCAGAGGCCCCGGTGGCTCTCCATGGCTCCCCACCCTTCCGTCAGTGGCTCCTTTGCAGAATCTGTCCTGATCATCAGTCAACTGGCCACTTAGCTCGGAGCCTGCCATTCAGTTCAGTTAACTCCGTTAACCTGGTTTGGTATCTGCCATCCTGTTGGGCCCTGAGGAGCAGAACCTCAAATGTTAAGAGGTAGGCGGGGGGATTCACTTGCCACGCCCTCTGACGCACAGGGCTGCTTCTCCCACAGAGCACAGTCCCTGAGCTGTCCTACCTTAGCATCGTCTGTGTCTTCTCCTACATCGTGGGACATTCCATAGGGCCCAGTAAGTTCCAGCTCGGCTCCTCCGCCTCTACCAGTCTCTAGAGCTGGACACACGTAAGGTGCTCGATAAATGCATGAGTGCGTGGCTGCCCGTTCGTCTTTCCTCCACCACCACCTTTCAAACAGCTCGCCTTCCGACCTGGACGGCTCCGCATTCTTCTTCCGGTTTGGGGTTTTGGAGTCAGAATTTTACTATATAAAATCTTCCTTACTAGGCTGCCTTCAAGCTCACAACCCTCCCACCTCAGCCCCCAAGTGCTAGGATCGCAATTGTGTGTTACCCTGTCCAACTCTGGACCTACTCGATCTTTTAAAATGTATTATCAATTTCATTCATGCATACATAATGAGTTCCGGGCTACATACTCCTCGGCTACTAGGTGAAAACCAGCCTGAGATAAAGAAGCCCTTGTCTAAAAATATATAAATTTATTTTTTTTACATTTTATTTACATATTTATATGCCTGTATTCTTGCATACGCTACGGTGCATATGTGGAAGTCAGAGACAACTTGTGGGAGATGATTCTCTTCTTCCACTTTGTGGGTCTTGGGGTCCACTTAGGTCCTCAGGCTTGGCAGCAAACACCTTTACCCACTGAGCCATCTTACTGGCCCCTAAAAAATACTTTTTTTCCCCTATGGAGGTAGCAATGAGTGAGAAACCTAGCTATAGACATTTGAGACAAGACCCTCTCTGGAAGCAACAATGAGACAGCAGAGAAAGATCTGGAATTGGGAAGGAGGTGGAGAGCTGTCCTTACCATCCCTGTACGCACTAGGGGTGGGGGATGGGCAGCAACGTCCAAGCCAGGAGTTCACAGGGCACGGAGACCCCTGACGAGCAAGAATTTCAAGACCGGGCTGATATAGAGCAAGGCTGGAGGGGATTGCACTGTGAGGATCCCAAGAAGCATCTGCTGGGTTGCTACAAACCTTGGGAGAAACAGTGCTGGTGGCCACCCCCGGCTTTCCAAACCACTGCCATAGTTTGTGGGTAAAGATGGGTGGCCCATACAGGGATGTGAGGTGCTCTAAGGGTGTGAGGTTCAACGTTAGATCATGGCAGGTCCTAGCAGCCCTCAGGACCCTCTGAGCCTGCCTTCCCCCTCAGGTCCTGTCCCCTCGGTGGTGAGGACAGAGATTGTCCTGCAGTCCTCTCGGACAGCCGCGTTCACGGTGGATGGGGCTGTGCACTGGCTCACCAACTTCATCGTGGGCTTGGCTTTTCCATCCATCCAGGTGAGTGGCCCTTCGCGCCATCCTCGGCTGTTGACTCAAGTCTGCTCTGCCACAGGGCACTGCCGCTCACCGCTACTTGGGGAGGTGGAACTCGGGGAATTTGTGCTAATAACACGCCAAGGCTGGGGCAGGGGCGGGAGGCTGGGGCATGTGCAGGGCTGTAGGGTAGCATTGAGGCACCACTCTGGGTGGTGGGAAAACACAGTCTAAGATGTAGGGAAGCCAGAGTTTGGTTAGGGGGTCCCTGGTTCTCAGACTCTTGGACATCCAGGCACCACTGGGAGTCAAAGATGGAGAGAGAGTGGAGTGGGGGAGGGGGTTGCAGGCTGGGGACAGCATCTAGCCCAAGGGCCAGGGGAAAAGGGGAGTTCCAGCTTGTCCTAGTCGGGATGATTATCCTTAGCTTGGTGGCAGTTGTGGCTGGGAGCACAGAGAGGCCTTCTACAGGAGATTAGGCTGCAGCTCTGTAGGCGAAGGCCTTCCTCATGGCTCCCCAGGGCAGATCTTGATGAAAAGAGACAGTCCAAGGTTCTAAACAGCTTACTGTCATGGCGGAAAATGGATGTGTAAAGCCATACCCCACTTGTCAGAGTGGGCCTGAGATTAAATATCTTTTGCAGGGAGGAATGTCGGGGAATAGACACTTAGTGACTAAGCCCTCCAGGTCTCTAGGTACCTCATTAGCATGGAGAACCCTGTTTTGAGCCTATGTGTCCAGATACGTTTCTTTTATATGAGAAGCAGGGCACATATTCCAAGTCAGGAGTCTGGCAGGGAGCTGAGAGTCACTTAAGCCTCAGGTGTGTGTCCACCGAGTCTCCAGGTCTCAACCTGCTCCACCTTACCAAAATTCCTGGCATGGTTTTATGACCCACACTTGGCCACTGGCCTTACCTTGAGGGAGGGAATAGTTCCTCCTTTATGAAGAACACCTCCCAGAGGCTAGGGATGTAGTTCAGTTGGTAAGAGTGTTTGCCTACCACCCACAAAGGTTTGAGTTCAATCGTCAGCACAGCATGAACTGCGTATGGTGGTTCAGGTCTGTAAAACCAGCACTTAGAAAGTGGAGACAGACAGATCAGAAGTTCAGGATCATCCTTAGCTACATAGAGTTTGTGGCCAACCTGGGCTACATGATCTTGCCTCTAAACACAACAATCCCCCCGAAATCTACCAGTTCAAAGTACAAGCTGACTCACTTATACGTACTTATTTTCCAGTGCCTGTGATCGAACCCAGAACCTAACAATGTGTGTCAGGCAATGCTCTACCCCAGCCTGGAACTCTTAATCCTCCTGCCTCAGCACCCATATGGCTGGGGTTAGAAGCACGTGCTATGGAACCCAATTGATAATCCTTGCGTATGCCACACCCCATGTCTTAGTCAGGGTTTCTATTCCTGCACAAACATCATGAAAGGGTTTATTCAGCTTACATTTCCACGTTGTTGTTCATCACTAAAGGAAGTCAGGACTGGAACTCAAGCCGGTCAGGAAGCAGGAGCTGATGCAGAGGCCATGGAGGGATGTTCCTTACTGGCTTGCTTCCCCTGGCTTGCTCAGCCTGCTCTCTTATAGAACCCAGGACTACCAGCCCAGGGATGGCACCACCCACAAGGGGCCCTCCCCATTTGATCACTAATTGACAAAATGCCTTACAGCTGGATCTCATGGAGGCATTTCCTCAAGGGAGGCTCTTTTCTCTCTGATAACTCCAGCTTGTGTCAAGTTGATACAAAACCAGCCAGTACACCCCACTTATACAGGGGTGTACTATACCTAGAGGTTGGAAACGGCTCATTGTTGAGGGGCTCAGGGCTGTGAAGATCTTAAGTGATGGCACGCAAGAGAGGCAAACCCTGCTGCCTCCCTCTCCTGAGTCTAACAGACTCCAGACTTTCAGTTCAGGAAGGACCTGTGAGCCAAACACTAAAGATTCCTTGGCGGCTGGGGAGGGGCCAGTTTTCCCGATTTTTTTTCCCTCTAGTGGTAGAACAGATTTGGCCATGAAGAAAGTCCCTGTGACTCACAAAGGCACCAAGTGTATTGTCTGAAGGGTCCCCTTTCCTCCCGTCCCCTCTCTAGGTGGCCATCGGGGCCTACAGCTTTGTCATCTTTGCTGGTGTCTGTCTCCTCACCGCCGCTTACATCTACGTGGTAATCCCTGAGACCAAGGGCAGGACATTTGTGGAGATAAATTGTGCTTTTGCAAAGAGAAACGGAGTGGAGTTTCCAGAAGAGAAAGAAGTAACCGCGGCCAAGCCTCACACGCCTTCCCTGCCTACCAAGGAAACATCCTTTTGATGGCTTCAGGGACCCCATACATAGTCCCTTCTTTGAGAAGGGCTCTCGGGGACCAGGCCTTCAAGGGAGGGCAACAACTCAGACTTTGATGCTCCCATAGCAACTGGAAGACTTTGGAAACCACAGCTCTGATTTACTTGGCAGGGAGTTGGTTTCAAGGCTAATCATGAGAGGTCTGGCATAGCATGACGAGGACTTATTGATTGATGGGAGCTGATTCTATATTAATTCTAAAACTTACGTGAGGTATGGGTGCATTTTTTTTTAAAGCTAAAGCTTTACAAGCTCAGGGTCTTAGCTTCATGTTTCTATAACAAAATAATGGGGGCAGTTAACTGGTTTTTATTTTTTAAAAATAAGCCATGCAGTGGTGGTGCACACCTTTAATCCCAGCACTTGGGAGGCAGAGGTAGACAGATCTGAGTTCAAGGCCAGCCTGGTCTACAGAGTGAGTTCCAGGGCAGCCAGGGCTACACAGAGAAACCCTGTCTCAAAAATAAATAAACAAAAATAAAAGGTTATTTGGGACCCCATTCCTCGGGTTCCCGCCCAAGATTGGGTGGACCCCATGACTTTAGGCCTCTGGCAAATGTGACTTATGACAGCGGAAATGTGAGGCAGAGCAGACTTCTTACATCAGGATCCGGATGTGGAAGGACACAAAGTCCCCTTTCAGAACGTGCCACAAATAATCTAAAGCCCTCCTACTAGACTCCACCTGTCGGTGAGGGATCTGCCATCTCCCAGTGCTACGGGCTGAGGATCCAAGTTTTCGACATATGAAACTTCGGGGACACAACATCCAAACCATAATATTCAATGGTTGCCATAAAGGATGAGGGATGGTTGAGTCAGCTCAGTGCCTGGCATTCGAGCCCAGGGAACAGAGGCTGAGGCCAACCGCCTACGTGAACGGCCCAGTGTGGCATCTGCTTGTAATCTCAGCTCAGGGGAAGCAGAGACAGGAGGATTCCAGAACCTCACTGGCTAGTCAGTCTAGCCTGATTGACGCGCCCACGGTCCCAGTGGGCGGCGTCTGAGGAAAAACATCTAACGACATCTCTGGGTTCCACAGGTGTACATGCACAAATGCACACACACTTACCCTCACATGAAACACACACACACATACACACACGCGCGCGTGTTTAAAAAGTGTACAACTGATGTGGAAACCTGAATTCCAGACAGTGTTTCGGTTAACAAATTAAATCAAGATTATAGATGTCACCACCGTCCCTATGAAGTGGGTCCTTCTCTCCTGTCTGTGACAGGAGATCGTGAGACTGTCCGAGCGAGTCTTTCCAACTGTGTTCTATAGATCACAGTGGCAGCTGTACTATAGCTAGTGTGTGTAGGGCGCCACGGCGGCTTGTTGGGCGCACAGCGTGGGAAAAGGGGAGGTGGGAGAATAAACCGAGTCTCGCCGGAATTCTCCAGCTCTGGCAGAACAGAAACTGGGAAACGGGCTGCCGCAGGACGGGCATGGACCGTGTGAGGCCAAGGGACCCTCTGGTGGGTGAGGAGAGCGCAGTCTCGGGGCCCCTAGGCCTCACGGAGGCCAGGGACGGCAGGTTCTAGCTCTCGGGCATCACTGGATACTGCGGAAGAGCTGAGAACGGCCCCCCCGGGGGCAGCTCGGTCAACCCGGGACCGAAGGAGAAAGGGGGTGGGGGGAAGCGTGCTGGGATGGTTTCCC
>BTHU01000005.1:131519608-131567108 GCA_036184795.1 Tokudaia tokunoshimensis
TTGAAAGTCTTTATTCCAGCTGGAACCACACCCAAATATTCGGGGACTGTCTCAGTTCGGGTTTTACTGCTGTGAACAGACACCATGACCAAGGCAACTCTTATAAAGGACAATATTTAATTGGGGCTGGCTTACAGGTTCAGAGGTTCAGTCCACTGTCATTAAGGAAGGAACATGGCAGCATCCAGGCAGACATGGTGCAGGAGGAGCTGAAGGTTCTACGTCTTCATCCAAAGGAAGCCAGGAACAGACTGGGCATCCTCAGGCATCTAGGAGAAAGATCTCCAAGCCCACCCCCATAGTGACACACTTTCTCCAAGGCCATGCCTTTTTCTTCCACTTCCTGTGCCACTTCCTGAGACGAGCATATGCCAACAACCACAGGGACCAGGGACAGAGAGTCTCTACAGGCAGTGGCAGGGGTGGCATGCAGGAGGGGAATTGGAGGGCATTTCACAGAGCAGTTTGAAACAAAATTTTTAACAGAAGCTAAGATAAGCACGAAGTCAGCTGGATTAGTTTCCTGCACAAAAAAAAAAGAGCAACTTTAACAAAGGCGAAGATAAATTAGTGAGTTCATCCGGACCTTTGGCCCCTAGAACAGAGTTGGGTAGTTTTCCATAGGACTCTCCATCACAGACATCGGATTCTTTAAACCTGTAATGGCCCCAGCAAGAACACAAGATGGAGGAACTCTGCACTGGCTTGTCCCTTCAGACCTTAGACCCTCACTTCAGCACCCTTCCCTTCCCTAGAAATCTCTGGAACATTATACTCCCACTGTTGCCTAGTGGTGACATCACCTGTCCCCAGGTCAGGTCCTCAGCTGTGCCCTGGGTGCAGAAAGGGACCCTGCTGGTCATTGATGTCTTCGCAGTCAATCTTGTTCTCTGGTGTTCGCCTGGACTCCTTCTCGAAGGCAATGTAGACGTTACACCTATGCCTGGTGACTGTGGGCTGGTTTGTGACTCTGTCTAAGAGAGACCTTGGCCCTTCCTTCAGTCTCAAAGGAGAATGTTCCACGCCACTAGCCACAGTGGAAACAGCAGGACAGACCAGAGTCCCGGACCCTCACCACATTCCCTAGAGGGACACGGTCCTTCTCACAAACTTCCCCTTAACAAATTCCACTTTTAGGGGCCTGGGGACAGGGCTCAGTCAATAAAGTGTTTGCCATGAGAAGCTGAGTTCTGGCCCCAGTAACTATATAAAAAGTCAGTCACAGCCTGGAAATGTGGCTCAATGGGTAAAGCTACCTGCTACCAAGCCTGACAGTCTTAGCTCACCACCCTACTCCCCCCCCCACACATCTCCCCATCTCCACAGTAAAGGAAAACTGATTCCCAAAAGTTGACCTTTGACCTCCCCATTCAAGCTACTACAGTACACACCCATACATACATACATACATACATACATACATACATACACTAAACAAAACATAAGAAAATATTTTTAAATTAAAGAATAAGGGCTGGAGAGATGGCTCAGCGCTTAAGAGCACTGACTGCTCTTCCAGAGGTCCTGAGTTCAAATCCCAGCAACCACATGGTGGCTCACAACCATTCATAATGAAATCTGACATCCTCTTCTGGTGTGTCTGAAGACAGCTATGGTGTACTTACATATGTAATAAATAAATCTTTAAAAAATAAAATAAAACAAAAGCCAGGAATGGTAAGGCGTCTGTAATCTGCTGAGTAGGCAGACACAAGAAAGATTCCTGGGACTCACTGGCCAGGAGGCTGAGCCTAATTGGTGAACTCAAGGTTCAGTAAGAGACCCTGTCTCAAAAATTAAGGTGGGGAGTTACTGATGAACACACCCAGTGTCGACCTAAGACCTCCATGCGCACAGGTTTCCAGGTGTGTGTGTGTGTATGTGTGTGTGTGTGTGTGTGTGTGAGAGAGAGAGAGAGAGAGAGAGAGAGAGAGAGAGAGAGAGAGAGAGAGAGAGAGAGAGAAATGCTGTTCTCAGTGACAGATCTTTAGGGAAAAATGTGTTTTGAATATTGTTGGATTTCTCTTCCTCCTCCTCCATTTTCATAGGTGGTTTGAGTATATGTAAAAGAGTCTCATGCAGTCCAGGCTAGCCTAGAACTCACTATGTAGCCAAGGATGACCTCGGGCTCTGATTCTCAAAGCTTCTTGTCTCCAAAGTGCAGGAATTGTAGACATGCATCACCACACCCAGGATTGGCTGAAGAATTTTAAGCAACAGACATCACGATTTTTCATGCCTTACCTTTTAAAATAAAACCATGTTTTTATGTCTTAATAGTATTGTATTAAGTCTCTCAGATTTTTCGTTATTTCTAATACATTATCTGCCTTATCTATGTATTCAGCTGTCCACAGTGGCTCCCCAAATATTGTTGTGATTGCTCCTGTCAGACACCAGGAGGTGCCATTGAGCTGAATTTTTCTTTACCTGGGGGAAGGAAGGTGGAGATTGCTACATGAGTTTGAACCCCATAGTCAGAGGAAGCTAGTTGTTACTTATGAAGGCTTGTGGGCCACCCTGTCCCTCCTCCGGGGTCTGAATTCTGTCTCAGTCTGTGACAGAGATGGATGGTCCTGATGGAGGCTGAGGGCATAAGGAACTCAGCGATCGAATGTGTGCTTAGCAAACATGACTCGAGGGGCACACACACACACACACACACACACACACACACACACGAACAAAGCCAAAATAAAAAAAACTCGTGTCAAGCAGCTTTTTTTAGCATTTTGAACTGAGCTCTCCAGCAGAGAGGAGGGGACGCAGGAAGAGGGTGACCTCGGCTCTGCTGACAGGTTGGGGTGTTGAGATCAGCTGTCCTGAGGGTCTCATGGGGCCTTTGCTGTGGCTGTTAGTGGGTTCTAATATTGTGCCACCCTATGGGAGGTTTGTTTTGGGTGTGGGTCTCCAACTCTTTTAGCTTTGACTTGCTGTGTTCTTTAGCCCTGGCTGTCCTGGAACACACACCTGGAACTCTCTGTAGACCAGGCTGGCTTTGAACTCAGAAATCCTCCTGCCTCTGCCTCCCAGCTGGAATTAAAGGCATGCACCAATATTTCTTTTTTTTTTTAAAGATTTATTTATTATTATACACTCTATTATTATATACTATAGTCGTCTTCAGACACACCAGAAGAAGGCATCAGATCTCATTACAGATGGTTGTGAGCCACTATATGGTTGCTGGGATTTGAACTGGGGGACCTCCGGAAGAGCAGTCAGTGCTCTTAACCGCTGAAACGTTTCTCCAGCCCCTTAACTCAATATTCCATCTGAGTCTTTTACATTCCTAGTGTTTGAAGCACGCCCTCTTCTGGCCCCAGCAGGCACTGCACACATGAGACGCCCAGACCTAAACACCCACACACGTGGAAAAAAAAATCTCCAGAAAAAAAAAATGTGTTGATAGAAACAGAAAACCCTGATCAAGGCTGAGGAGTAGCTGCAATGACCGTGCTAAGGCTCTGGATTCCAGCCCTAGTACCAAAGCATCAATATTTGTTGCTTTTTTTGACTGGGTGTGACAGTTAATATAACTGTAATATCACACATTTTTTGGTAGTCAACACACCTGCAAAGAGGGAACTTCATTTAAGAAATATCTCTCTCTCTCTCTCTCTCTCTCTCTCTCTCTCTCTCTCTCTCTCTCTCTCTCTCTCTCTCTCACCTAGGGGATGTCTGTGGGGCATGTTCTTGATTGGTCATTGATGAAGGAGGACCTTGCCCGCCGCGGGCGGTGCCATCCTGAGGGCAGGGCAGGTGGCCCTGGCTTGTATATAGAAGCTGCAAGCCAGAAAGCCCTTTCCTTCGTTCGTGCTCCCTGAGTCAGTTCCCTGGGTCCACTCAGTGGACTGTAACTGGCGAGCCTTTTCCTCCCACAGCGGTTTTTGGTCTTAATGTTTAACCCAGCAACAGAAAGCAGAGTGGGTCAGTTAGTGTTTGTAAGGACAGAAGCAGAAGCACAACTTCCCACTGTCGCACGCAGCCCCCCGAGGAGCTCCCCTGGGCTTCCCGGGACCTCAGCTCTGATGACTCGGGCTGGCAATGCCTATATGTGTTAAGCCATCTTGCAGGCCAAATGTTGTGGACTATGCTAGAATCCCAGCTTCTCAGTTGGCGAGAGGCTTCAACCAGACCCCCGCGGAGGGGCTTTTCCTTCCCGTGTCCTCACAATTCTCCCGTCTATCCTGCCTCAGTTCATATTGATCGATAACTTAACAGGAGCTGGAATCACCCAGTAGACACCTCTCTGGGCATGCCTGGGAGAAATTCTAAGTTGGGTGGACACCTGAGGGAATACCCATCATGAATGCAGGTCCCACTGTCCCATGAGCCGAGGGCTGGAGAGATGGCTCAGCAGTTAAGAGCACTGACTGCTCTTCCGAAGGTCCTGAGTTCAATTCCCAGCAACCACGTGGTGGCTCACAACCACCTGTAATGGGATCTGATGCCCTGTTCTGAAGACAGCTACAGTGTGCTCACATACATAAAATAAATAAATAAAACCCTGGCTGGGCACCAGCATATCACCATCCTCTCAGTCTCTCTGCGTGTCTCTGTGTCTCCCTCCCCGCTCCTGATGCCCTATGAGATGTGAACGGCTACTTCTTAATCCTGCTGCGTGCCTCCACACCAGGACGGACTGAGGCCCTCAAACAGTGTGTCCAAAACCAAGCCTTCCTTCCTTAAGTTGTTTCGTCATGTATTTTGTCCGGGAACAAGAGAAGTAACTTTACACGGTCTGTGGACTGACTTACCTCAGCGTCTGCACCCCAGAACATTCGGTGTGTACCTCTCCCCCCCACACTCACACTCCTCCTCCCAGCTGAGCTGGTGCTCTAGTAAATCTGTGCAGGGTGCCCCCCACATGCACGCAGCCTCATGAAAGTGCAGGCACACACGGTAGGAGGGGCTACGTAGGTCTCAAAAGTCCTGTGTGCACAGACCAGGCACTCCTCACGGCGGCCACTAGAGGGCAGCACCACTGGCTCTGCTGCCCCTCCCCCGCCCAGCCCCAGGTAGCACCTTCCTGTTTTCTTGTTTTTCCCAAATGGCCTTTCAGAACATTCTGACACTAGTGACAGGAACACGCACAGGCTGTGCCCTGGAAGAGCCTCACTTTTTCTGAAGAACGGCCAGTTTCTCAAGGGTTCTAATGCCCATCTTGAGCTTCCTGCAGCCAGCTCTGAACACTGAAACCTCAGAGCCTGCCTGCCCCGGGGCCTCCTGGATCCTGTCCCTGCTTCCTCCTGGAGGAGTCTGCCTGAGGACTTTGTTCCCTCTGCCTGAAACTGGTTTTCTGACATTAAGGAACATGACTCCCAGGTGACCCCGCGCAACATTTTTCAGAAAACAAGGTTGACCTCAGAAATTTGGCTTAAAGAGTGTTACCCTCAAATTATCACCAGAAAATTTCCTCCCCACCCCCCACCCCCAGGCTGGTGTTTGGGTTGTTTTGAAACAATTTCTACTCTGTTTGTAATAGGGAAAGCTAGAATCAGAAATTAATCGTAATAACACAATTATGGCCACAGTCAGTTTGCCTAGAAATAACAAAAGCATTATTGCTGATTTTCCTGAGTCATCTCCCCAGCCTCTTTTTAAAAATTTAAGATGTTTTTAGCGTGTGTGTGTGTGTGTGTGTGTGTGTGCGCTCGCGTGCCAGACAGTGTGGGTCTCAGACCATGGAACACATGCATGGGGGTCAGAGGACAACTTTTGTGGAGTCAGGATATTGCCTCCTATCATGTGGGTCCTGGGGATTGAATTTAGGTTATTGGGCTTAGCCAAAAGTGCCCTTCCCACTGAGCCATCCATCTCATCAGCCCAGAAATGTTAAATGTTGAAAAATTCTAGCTGTCTTTATTTGAGTTTATTGCTTGCTTTCTTATTATTATATAATCGGTGCTACTTGTATAGAGGACACTGTTACCCAACACAAGCACAAGGAAGGCTCTGTGATTTAAAGTCTTGCACAGAATATTCAAGATCTCTCTCTCTCTCTTTTTACAGTTTTTTTCAAGGTTCTTTTTTTTTAAGGTTTATTTATTTATTATATGTGAGTATACTGTAGCTGTCTTCAGACACACCAGAAGAGGGCATCAGATCTCATTACAGATCTCATTACAGATCTCATTACAGCAACCATGTGGTTGCTGGGATTTGAACTCAGGGTCTCCAGAAGAGCAGTCAGTGCTCTTAACTGCTGAGCCATCTCTCCAGCCCCCTCTAGATCTCTTTATATGTACACACACACACACACACACACACACACACACACAATTTCAGGCCTGTCCTCATTTCAAAGAAAACATAATGGCCAACTTTTGACTACCTCAAACCCAAGCGAGTCTTATCGGCTAAAATTTACTGCAAACATTCTTAGGGATGGAGAGATGGCTCAGCAGGCAAATGCTCTTGCCGCCAAGTGTGGCACCTGAGTTCTGTTCCTGAGCTGATTCCAGAGGTTGCCTGTGTGTGACACATATGTGTCACAGCACGTGTGCCTTGTGGGCAGAGTAGCATAGACCTCAAATGCCAACACTCAAGAAGCAGAAGGAGACAGATCTCTGTGGGTTCAGGGCCAGCCAGGTCTACCTAGAGAGTTCCAGGCCAACTGGAGTTATATTGAGAGACTCTGTCTTCAAATCTTAAAAATTAATAAAGATTTTAAATAATATGCTTTTAAAATGTCTAAATATAGAACTCTTTGTTCTCAAGTGTTTTTTTTTTCCTGGGCTGGGCGGCAGGAACTATTCTGCTTATTTCACTGTCCCTATTAATAAGCCTCGAGAGCCACCCAGGCTCAGCTGGTCCAGCGGCCTGTGGAAGGTCCTGGACTGACGGAAGCCAGACCTCCAGGCAGCGGGGTAGGCAGGCAGGCAGGCAGGCAGGCGGGTGGGCCAGGGCAGCCTAGTCTGGGCCCTTCGAATTCTTCCTTACATACTTCTCCCTGCTTCTGCCTCTGAAGATGGCGTTGTCCCCCACAGTGTTGCTGGAGTGAGCTGTGTTCATGTCTGGGGTGAGTTAGATGTCCTGATAGCCTTTATTCTGCTCTGGCTGGAGAAGCACTGTAAGAAAGAGTAGTTTTCAGGCTGGGGCAGTGGCTTAGTGGGTAAACATACCATACAAGAATACAAGACTGATGGACTGAGTTCAAACCTCCAGACCCCATGTAAAGCCTGGCACATTAAGCCCAGCACAGCCGGTGTGTCTCTAGGCCCAGTGCTCTGCCAGTGAGGCGGGAGGCAGGAGAATTCACTAGAAGCTTACAGGCCAGCTAGCAATGATAAGCTAGAAAACCTGTCTCAAACTAGGGGGAAGACAATGGTCAATGCTTGAGACCGTCTCTGACCTCTACACATGCTATGGCACATGCCCTCATGCTCTTGCACACGAACACACACACATGCGTTCACACACACACTCATACATTCACACATTCACACTCACACATACTCTCTCATACACTTTCACACACTCACATATACTCACACACATTCACACTCACACACACACTAGCATACTCTCTCACACTCACATACACACACATATTCACACTCATGCCAACATACTCTTGTACACTCACACACTAACACGCTAACACACTCACATACACTCACACATTAACACACTCGCACACTCACATACACTCACACACATTCTCTCACACACCAACATTCTCTCACACACTCACACACATTCACACTCACACACACTAGCATACTCTCACACACTCATATATACACACTAACACACTTGCACACATTCACATGCACACCAACATACTCTTGCACACTTGTACACATTCACACACCAACATATTTTTGCATACTCACACACTCACATACATTCTCACACACACCAACATACTCTCACACATTCACATACACACACACACACACACACACTCATATTCCAAGGCCCTGAGATTGGAACACCGTGGTCCAGAGTTCAGTGAGCAAAAGGGACTCAGTAAAAGTTGACCATCTAGAAATAACCAGGGGTCAAATGACGTAGCCCGCGACTGAGGTTTTGGAATTAATTCCATGTAATGGAAAACCACTGCTGGAGGGATTTCAGTAGGAAAATGACATGATTAAGTTTGTATTTCAAGGAAATAAATAGCAATAAAGAGTAATGACTACCCTCCAGTGCACTGCCCTCGGCCTCTCTCAGCAATAGGTCATTACAAGCACAGAATCCTGCATTTTCTCCGACCGACCCTCCTGTTAATGGATATAACCACTGTTCTGCCTTGGGTATTTCTTTATTATCTTGTTATGTATTTTGCCTCCTTAAAATTGTGTATAGATCATGTCGTATTGTCGAACATTTTAGGAATAATATTATGCTGTTTCTCTTGCTGCCCGTGTTCGCGGTTCGACGTCGTTTGTGAGTTTTTAACCCTGTTGATGGGTCTGATTCCATTCCCTCACCCTTTGTTGTTATGATCTATAAGCCTAATCATCACAGCCTAATCATCAAGTCTCAGATCAGTGAGAAACCTTGTCTCAAAAACCAAGGTAATATATAGCCTGGAGAGATGGTTCTGTGGTAAGGATCTCTTATTACTCTTGCAGAGAGACCTGTGTTTGAGGTTCCCAGCTCCCATGTGCCAGATCACAAAGAGCTATAATTCAAGTTGCAGGAGATCTGGTACCCTCTTTCAAAGGTGTCTTAGTTGGTTAGGGTTTTCATTGCTGTGCACAGACACCATGATCAAGAACTCTTTTTATAAAGGAACATTTAATTGGGGCTGACTTACAGGTTCAGAGGTTCTGTCCATTATCATCAAGGCAGGAACATGGCAGCATCCAGGCAGGCATGGTGCAGGGGGAGCTGAGAGTTCTACATCTTCATCTGAAGGCTGCCAGGAGAAGACTGGCTTCCAGGCAGCTAGGATGAGGGTCTTAAAGCCCACACCCACAGTGACACACCAACTCCAACAGGGCCACACCTTCTAATAGTACCACTCCCTGGGCCCAGCATATACAAACCATAACAAAGGGCTTCTACTCCCATGTAGTGTGCACACAGACACATGCACATAAGATAAAATAAAATACAACAGCTCCTAAGAAAGGACACTCTAGGTTGTTCACTCCACATGCATGTGTACACACGTGTACCTGAACACACACATGCACTTCAGTTACATGTACACACACGCACACACATACACACACACACACACACACACACACTCACACACACGGTAGAGGACTGCATTGTGGGGCTGGGGAGATTGTTAAAGTGTTACACAGCAGTGAGGCCCTAAATGTGGATTGCCATCATTCACATAACAGCTGGGTGTAGAGGCAATGCACATCTGTGTGCACATCTGTCCGTGTGCACATCTGTGCATGTGCACATCTTGTGTACATCTGTGTGCACATCTGTGTGTGTAGGTACAATGAGAAACACGGTCTCAAAAGATAAGGTAGAGAATGACAGATCAAGATGCCAGTGCCAACTCTGTTCTCCAATGAACAGGTGCACACCCACGCGCATGTGTGTATGCACACGTACACACACAGAAATGCCACTATGAACATCATCTTTCTACTCCATTCATGGATGTCTCTCTCAAAAAAATACTTAAGAATAGAATGCTTTCGGCATCTTACAACACATAGGTGGCTAACTCCCCAAGGCATCGGCGCAGCGTCTATGCCTGTCCGCAGCCCCTCCTACGCTGGGCAGAGCTGGTTCCACTGTCTCAGAAACGTGGGGTAGCATCAGGCGTCTGTCTGGAGGTGTGAAAAGCTCCCTCCTTTACTTTTCCGTGACTAAATTCCCTTCCATGGATGAGTGAGGTGGAGTTCTTTTGTTTGTTTATGAGCGCTTTTTGCCTACATGTCTTTATGTGCACTGTGTGCTTACAATGACAGCAGAGGCCAGAAGAGGGCGCTAGGTCCCCTGAAGCTGGAGTTAAGATGCTGTGAGCTGCCCTGTGGATGCTGGGAACCGAACACTGGTCCTCTGGAGAAGTGGCTAATGCTCTTATCGGGTGAACCATCTCTCCACCCTCAAGGTGGAGCCTTCCCAGATCTGCTGATCACCCCTCTTTCTCCTGTAAACTGTCGATTTGTTCTGTTTTGATGATTTCCTCCTGGGGTTCTTTTTTTAATTTTTAGGATTATTTTACAAAGTACTCCTCCAATTAACGTGTTTGGACCTGTGTGTGCCCACGCGCACATGAATGTACAGTCAGAGGTCTGTGCTGGATGCTTGCCTCAAGCTCTCTCCACTTTACTTCCTGAGACTGGACCACACTCTCTGCCGGCCACCGAGTCCCATGGAGCCTCCTGTTCCTCCTTGCCCAGAACTGTAATTACAGACTGTACCTCCGTGTCTGGCTTTCCCTTTGTATGTGGGTGTTGGGGGCGGAGATGTTTACAACAGCTCATCATAAGTGGTGAGAGCTCCAGCAGGGCGGGAGTTGATGCAGAGGCCACGGAGGGATGTTACTTACCAGCTTGCTCCCTACGGCTTGCTCAGTCTGCTTTCTTAAAGAACCCAGGAGCACCAGCCCAGGGGTGGCACCACCCACAATAGGCCAGGCCCTCCTCTGTCAATCACCAATTAAGAAAACGTCTTACAGACTTCACTATAGCTGATCGTATGGGAGCATTTTCTCAATTGAGACTCCCTCCTCTCCATGACTCGACCTTGAGTCTAGTTGGCTTTCAACTTAAAAACTGACAAGCACAGCTTCGCCGGACTCAGACTAGCTTGGAACTCAGTATATAGCCAAGGATGGCTTCGAACATCTGGTTCTCTTGCCTCCGGTGAGCTATCACCAGTATTCACGAGTGAATACTGGAGTCACAGTCATGCACTACATTGCCTAGAGTTTTGTAATTTTTTAAAGATTTATTTACACCGTACACCGTAGCTGTCTTCAGACACACCAGAAGAAGGTGCCAGACCTCATTACAGATGGTTGTGAGCCACCATATGGTTGCTGGGAATTGAACTCAAGACCTCTGGTAGAGCAGTCAGTTTGCTTATCGACTGAGCCATCTCTCCAACCCCCAAGATTTTTATTCTTATCAGTTCTGGGGATTGATCTCAGATCTATGAACAGGTTAAGTGTTCTGTTATGGAGCTATGCTCCAGCCATTAGTATCTTGTTTTGAGACAGGTCTCTCTGTGTAGCCCAGGATGTTCTCTTACTCAAGACCCACCTGCTTCTGCCTCCTGAACACCGAGATTGCAGGTTTGCACCACACACCTGACCTGTGGAGCTCCCTTCTTTGGGGGTAAATTGCATATTCTTTCATGACCTGCATTTCTGGAAATCAATACCAGCTTGTCTCTCATTACATGATGTGAACAGTACTCTGTGTTTCTAAAAGTTGTCATGCTGAACCATCCCATATACCATAAGGTAAGATATATGGTATGTTATATAATGTAATTTAATGGTTAAGAAAATTGCTAATTGTTTAGAATAAATGTCGATAACTGTGCATTATATAATTATATAATAACATAATCATATCTTACCCTGTATCGCAATCCTATCGGTCTTCCACCTGTTAGTATTGAACACCAATGGGAACTATAACCTGTCTATTATTTCACAGAGCTTCTCAGAGTATACCTTCTGAACTCACTAAATGGAATTGCTCCAAAAAAAAAAAATGTCCTTGCTAACTGCAGATTGTCAACCATACCAAAAACCAGATCCACCCAGAACCTGTGAATATGGCCTTATTTGAAAGGGGAATTTTTTCAGATTTATTTTATTTGATTTTGAGTACGTGTGTGTGTGTGTGTGTGTGTGTGTGTGTGTGTGTGTGTGTGCTCCGCATGCATGCAGGTGCTTTCAGAGGCCACAGAGGGCACTGGGTCTCCTGTAACTGGAATTACAGAGAACTGTTAGGCATCCAAAGTTGGTACTGGAAAGTTCCAGGCCTGGTCTACAGTGAGTTCTGGGACAGCCAGACATAAGGAGTGAGGGAAACCACTGAAAACAGAAAGCTGGTGAAAATGTATTTGAATGAGGAGACCATGTTCTGGATCTAGCAAGCAGCAGAACTTGGGAGTTTTGGCCACGTGGTTCTGGCTTTAGAGTCAAGGATACAAGAAAAGGGGATATGGAATCTCCGTCACAACTAAGGAAGGCCATTGAGGCCAGGCTTGTCTCTGCTAAGTCGTGCCCTGGCTGTTGCTGCTCCTGCTGTCCCAACACTACTCAGCTGGACTGCTGGTGTATGTGTGAAATGTTCGTGAGCGGATAGAATTGCCGCTGCTGACCTGTGAACTAAACGGCTGATTTCCTGACAATGCAGATAGGAGTTTCTCCACAGAACCATTTCTATTTATTTATTTATTTATTTATTTATTTATTTATTTATTATATTTAAGAACACTGTAGCTGTCTTCAGACGCCCCAGAAGAGGGCATCATTACAGATGGTTGTGAGCCACCATGTGGTTGCTGGGATTTGAACTCATGACCTCTGGAAGAGCAGTCGGTGCTCTTAACTGCTAAGCCATCTCACCAGCCCCAAAGAACCATTTCTAAACAAGTCCACTTCCCCCCCCCCTTCCTAATCACCTTTCTTTTCCACTACTTCTGGTGGGTGATGGACCAGAAGAGAAGTCAAAGCATTTAAGAACCTTTATTAAAATTAGTGTTGATAGCCGGGCAGTGGTGGCGCACACCTTTAATCCCAGCACTTGGGAGGCAGAGGCAGGCAGATTTCTGAGTTCGAGGCCAGCCTGGTCTACAGAGCGTGTTCCAGGACAGCCAGGGCTATACAGAGAAACCCTGTCTCGAAAAACCAAAAAAAAAAAAAAAAATTAGTGTTGAGAAAATCTAAAGTTACAACACCTCCTTCTCCCCAGATCCTTTACTAGCATTTTTGAGACTATTATGGATGCACAAGTTCTGCATTTTTTCCATGGTGGTAGGCATACCACTGAACTTGTGTACTTGTGTATGCTTGTGTGTGTGTGTGTGTGTGTGTGCATGTGTGTGTATTTGTGTCTACATGAGTGTATGTGTGCGTATGTGTGTGTGCATGTATGTGCATATGTGTGTATCTGTGTCTGCATGAGTGTGTGTGAGCGTGTGTGTGTGTGTGTGTGTGAATGTATTTTGAGATAGGGCTCACTATGTATATCTGATTGTCTTACAACTGACTTGGCAGACCAAGCTGACACCAAACTCACAGAGATCCCCCTGCCTCTGCCTCCTGAGCCCTGGGATTAAAGGTGTGCACTGTCACCAATGTTGTTTTGGCATGACTGTGATGATCTTTTCCCATTTGCTATTCTCTGGACTAAAAAAGGCTTAAGAGTGTAGGTAAGATGGCTCAGTAGGTAAAGATGCTTGTAACTTGCCTGGAGAGATACCTCAGCGGTCAAGAGCACTGACTGCTCTTCCTTCCAGAGGTCCTGAGTTCAATTCCCAGCAACCAACAACCTCATGGTGGCTCAAGACCGCTACAGTGTACTCACATAAATTAAATAAATAAATTGTTAAAAAAAATAAAACCTAGCCAAGAGATCAGGAGTCAAAGATGCAAGCATCGACAACAGAATACAGGAGATAGAAGAGAGACTCTCAGGTGCAGAAGATACCATAGAAAACATAAACACAACAGTCAAAGAAAATGCAAAATGCAAAAAGCTCCTAACACAAAACATCCAGGAAATCCAGGACACAATGAGAAGACCAAACCTAAGGATAATAGGTATAGAAGAGAGAGAAGGTTCCCAACTTAAAGGTCTAGTAAAATATCTTCAACAAAATTATAGAAGAAAACTTCCCTAACCTAAAGAAAGAGATGCCCATGAACATACAAGAAGCCTACAGAACTCCAAATAGATTGGACCAGAAAAGAAATTCCTCCCATCACATAATAGCCAAAACACAAAATGCACAAAAAAAGAAAGAATATTAAAAACAGTAAGGGAAAGGGGTCAGGTAGCATATAAAAGCAGATCTATCAGAGTTACACCAGACTCTATGAAACTATGAAAGCCAGAAGATCCTGAGCAGATGTCATACAGACCCTAAGAGGACACGAATGCCAGCCCAGCAAAACTCTCAATTACAATAGACAGAAAAAGCAAGATATTCCATGACAAAAACCAAAGTTACACAATATCTTTCCACAAATCCAGACCTACAAATGATAATAGATGGAAAACTCCAATACAAGGAAGAAAACTACAACCTAGAAAAAGCAAGAAAGTAATCTTCTTTCAACAAACCCAAAAGAAGATAACCACACAAACATAATTCCATCTCTAGCATCAACAACAACGACAACGACAAAAATAAAAAAAAAAAACCCAGGAAGCAACAATCACTATTTCTTAATATCTTTAACATCAATGGAGTCAATTCCCCAATTAAGAAAAACATAGACTAACAGACTGGATACGTAAACAGGACCCAGTATTTTTCAACATACAGGAAATGCACCTCAGTGTCAAAGACAGACACTATCTCAGAGTAAAGGGCTAGAAAACAATTTTCTAAACAAATGTTGCCAAGAAACAAGCTGGAGTAGCCATTCTAATATTGAATAAAATTGGCTTTCAACCAAAAGTTATCAAAAAAGATAAGGAAGGACACTTCATACTCATCAAAGGAAAAATCTTTCAAGAAGAACTCTCAATTCTGAACATCTATGTTTCAAATGCAAGATGTTCATAAAAGCAACTTTACTAAAGCTCAAACACATTGCACCTCACACAATAATAGTGGGAGACTTCAACACCCCACTCTCATCAATGGACAGATCATTGAAACAGAAACTAAACAGAGACACAGTGAAACTAACAGAAGTTATGAACCAAATGGATTTAGCAGATATCAATAGAACATTTCATCCTAAAACAAAAGGATATATCTTCTTCTCAGCACCTCATGGTACCTTCTCCAAAATTGACCATATAATCGGTCACGAAACAGACCTCAACAGATATAAGAAGACTGAAATAATCCCATGCATCCTATCAGATCACCATGGAGTAAGGCTGGTCTTCAATAACAACAAAAGCAATAGAAAGTCCACATACACATGGAAGCTGAACAACACCCTACTCAATGATAACTTGGGAAAGAAAGAAAGAAAGAAAGAAAGAAAGAAAGAAAGAAAGAAAGAAAGAGAGAGAGAGAGAGAGAGAGAGAGAGAGAGAGAGAAAGAAAGAAAGAAAGAAAGAAAGAAAGAAAGAGAGAGAGAGAAAGAGAGAGAGAGAGAAAGAGAGAAAGAAAGAGAGAGAGAGAAAGAGAGAGAGAGGGAGAAAGAAAGAAAGAAAGTAAGTAAGAGAGAAAGTAAGACAGACTTTTTAGAATGTAATGAAAATGAAGCACAACATACCAAAACTTATGGGACACAATGAAAGCAGTGCTAAGAGGAAAACTCATAGCTCTGAGTGCCTCCAAAAAGAAACTGGAGAGAGTATACACTATCAGCTTAACAGCACATCTGAAAGCTCTAGAACAAAAAGAAGCAAACACACCCAGGAGGAGTAGACAACAGGAAATAATCAAACTCGGGGCTGAAATGAGCCAAGCAGAAACAAAAAGAACTATACAAAGAATCAACAAAACCAGGAGCTGGTTCTTTGAGAAAATCAACAAGATAGATAAACCCTATCTTAGCCAGACTAACCAGAGGGCACAAAGACAGTATCCAAATTAACAAAATCATAAATGAAAAGGGAGATATAACAACAGAAACTGATGAAATTCAAAAACTCATCAGATCCTACTAAAAAAGTCTAAACTGAACAAAACTGGAAAATCTGGATGAAATGGACAATTTCCTAGACAGATACCAAATACCAAAGTTAAATCCGGATCAGATAAATTATCTAAACAGTCCCCTAAAGAAATAGAAGCAGTCATTAAAAGTCTCCCAAACAAAAAAAACCCAGGACCAGATGGGTTTAGTGCAGAATTCTATCAGACCTTCAAAGAAGACCTAATACCAATACTCTTCAAACTATTCCACAAAATAGAAACAGAAGGAACACTACCCAACTCGTTCTATGAAGCCACAGTTATGCTGATACCAAAAACGCACAAAGACCCAACAAAGAAAGAGAACTTCAGACCAATTTCCCTTATAAATATCAATGCAAAAATACTCATTAAAATTCTTGCCAACTGAATCCATGAAGAAATCAAAATCATTATTCACCACGATCAAGTAGGCTTCATTCCAGGGATGCAGGAATGATTCAGCATACAGAAATCCATCAACATAATCCACTACATAAACAAACTCAAAGGAAAAAAAAAACACATGATCATTTCATTAGATGTTGAAAAAGCATTTGACAAAATTCAACATCCCTTCATGTTAAAAGTCTTGGAAAAAATCAGGAATTCAGGGCCAATACCTAAACATATTAAAAGCAATATATGGCAAATCCAGTAGCCAACATCAAACTAAATGGAGAGAAATGTGAAGTAACCCTACTAAAATCAGGGACTAGACAAGGCAGCCCACTCTCTCTCTATCTATTCAATATGGTATCTGAAGCTTTAGCTAGAGCAATTAGACAACAAAAGGTCAAAGGGATACAAATTGGAAAGGAAGAAGTCAAAATATCACTATTTGCAGATGATATGACAGTATACCAAGGTGATCCCAAAAATCCCACCAGAGAACTCCTAAACCTGATAAACAAGTTCAGCAAAGTGGCTGGATATAAAATTAACTCAAACAAATCAGTAGCCTTCCTATACTCAAAGGATAAACAGGCTGAGAAGGAAATTAAGGAAATGATACCCTTCACAATAGTCGCAAACAATATAAAGTATCTTGGTGTAACTCTAACCAAACAAGTGAAAGATCTGTACAACAAAAACTTCAAGTCTCTGAAGAAAAAAAATCGAAGAAGACCTCAGAAGATGGAAAGATCTCCCACGCCCGTGGATTGGCAGGATTAATATAGTAAAAATGGCCATCTTGCTGAAAGCAATCTACAGATTCAATGCAATCCCCCATCAAAATTCCAACTCAACTCTTCATAGAGTTAGAAAGAGCAATTCTCAAATTCATTTGGAATAACAAAAAACCTGGGATAGTGAAAACTATTCTCAACAATAAAAGAACTTCTAGGGGACTCACAATCCCTGACCTCCGTACTACAAAGCAATAGTGATAAAAAAAAAATTCTGGTGCCAGGCAGTGGTGGTGCATGCCTTTAATCCCAGTACTTGGGAGGCAGAGGCAGGTGGATTTCTGAGTTCGAGGCCAGCCTGGTCTACAGAATGAGTTCCAGGAAGCCAGGGCTATACAGAGAAACCCTGTCTCGAAAAAAAAAAAAAGAAGAAGAAGAATCAACAAATGGGACCTCATGAAATTGCAAAGCTTCTGTAAGGCAAAGGGCACTGTAAATAGGACAAAATGGCAACCAACAGATTGGGAAAAGATCTTTACCAACCCTACATCCAATAGAGGACTAATATCCAATATATACAAAGAACTCAAGAAGTTAGACTCCAGAGAACCAAATAACCCAAATAACAAATAAAAATGGGGAACAGAGCTAAACAGAGAACTCTCAGCTGAGGAAACTCGAATGGTCAAAAAGCACCTTAAAAATGTTCAACATCCTTAATCATCAGGGAAATGCAAATCAAAACAACCCTGAGATTCCACCTCACACCAGTCAGAATGGCTAAGATCAAAAACTCAGGTGACAGTAGATGCTGGCAAGGATGTGGATAAAGAGGAACACTCCTCCACTGCTGGTGTGATTGCAAGCTGGTACAACCATTCTGGAGAAAATTGGACATAGTACTACCTGAGGACCCAGCTATACCACTCCTGGATATATACCCAGAAGATGCTCCAACATATACCAAGGACACATGCTCCACTATGTTCATAACAGCCTTATTTATAATAGTCAGAAGCTGGAAACAACCCAGATGTCCCTCAACAGAGGAATGGATACAGAAAATGTGGTACATTTACCCAATGGAATACTATTTAGCTATTAAAAACAATGACTTCACGAAATTCACAGGCAAATGGATGGAACTTGAAAATATCATCCTGAGTGAGATAACCCAGTCACAAAAAAACACACATAGTATGCACTCACTGATAAGTGGATATTAGCCCAAAAGTTCAGTATACCCAAGAAACAATTCACAGACCACATGAAGCCCAAGAAGAAGGAAGACCAAAGTGTGGGTGCTTCAGTTCTTCTAAGAAGGGGAACAAAATACTCACAGGACGAAATATGGAGAAAAAGTGTGGAGCAGTGACTGAAGGAAAGGCCATCCAGAGACTGCCCCACCAGGGGACCCATCCCATATACAGTCGCCAAACCCAGACACTATTGTGGATACCAGGAAGTGCTTGTTGACGGGAGCCTGATAGCTGTCTCCTGAGAGGCTCTGACAGAGCCTGACAAATATAAAGGCTAATGCTCACAGCCAACCACTGGACTGAGCGTGGGGTCCCCAGTGGAGGAGTTGGAGAAGGGACTGAAAGATCTGAAGGGGTTTGCAGCTCCATGGCGGAGGCAAAAGTATCAACTGACAAGACCCCCTTCCCCCCGGAGCTCCTGGGGACTGGACCACCAACCACAGAGTACACATGGAGAGCCTCATGGCTCCGGCTGCATGTGTGACAGAGGATGCCTTGTTGGACATCAGTGCGAGGAGAGGCCCTTAGGCCTGATGGGGTTCAATGCCCCAGTGTAGGGAAATGCCAGGGCGGGAAGGCAGGAGTGGGGGAGCACCCTCATAGAGGCAGAGGGAGGGGGGATGGGATGGATGGGGGTTTCTGTAGGGGAGACCTGGGAAGAGGATAACATCTGAAATGTAAATAAAGAAAATGTCCAATAAAAGAAAAAAAAAACTTGTAAAAGTTGCCTAACGATTTGCTTCCAGACAGACATGATAGTGCAAGCCAGCACTGAGGGAACTGAGACAGGGAGATTAATAGTCTAAAGCCAGTCATACAACAAGATGCAGATGTGGGCTGCAGAGATGACTCAGAGGTTAAGAGCACTGACTGCCCTTCCGGAGGTCCCGAGTTCAATTCCCAGCAACCACGTGGTGGTTCACAACCATCTGTAATGAGATCTGGTGCCCTCTGCTGGCCTGCAGCCATATATGCAGGCAGAATGCTGTAATAATATATAAATCTTAAAAAAAGAAAGAAAAAAGATGCAGAGGCAAATCCCAAAAATACAAAAAAATACACACCCCATAAATAATGGAAGAAAAAAAGAGAAGGGGGAAAAGAATCTTTTTCCCCTAATGTCAGTTTTGAAATACACTTCTGTCTGTGGCTGGAGAGATGGCTCACAGGTTAAGAGAACAGAATGCTCTTCCAGAGGACCCCAGCACCCACATGGCAGCTTACAGCTGTCTCTAACCCCAGTTCTGGGGGATCTGACACCCTCACACAGACATACCTGCAGGCAAAAACCAATGCACATAAAAAAATATTTAAAAAATAAATAAGGAAAGAAAGAAAGAGAGAAAGAAAAGAAATACACGTCCCTCTGCAATCTCCATACTCTCATATATGTCCCTCAGAATAGGGCAAAGAGGGTTATTCCAATGGCACAGAGGCTGGAGGAATGGCTCAATGGTTAGGATCATGTGTTGATCTTGCAGAGAGTATGGTTCAACTCCTAGAACCCACAAGGCTGCTTACAACCAGCTGTAGCTCCAGTCCCTGGGGCTTTACTGCCCTCTTCTGGCCTTTTTGGGGACTACACACATATTATACACAGACACATACAGGCAAAACTCTCTTACACATAAAACTAAAAGTAAATCTTGGGACTGGAGAAATGGCTCAGCGGTTAAGAGCACTGACTGCTCTTCCAGAGGGTCCTGAGTTCAATTCCCCGAAACCACATGGTGACTCACAACCATCTGTAATAGGATCTGATGCCATCTTCTGGTGTGTCTGAAGACAGTGACAGTGTACTTATATACATAAAATAAATAAATCTTTAAAAATAAATAAATCTTAATTTTTTTTAAAAAAAAGTAAAGTGGTACAAAAAGAATAGTAACACAGAACTTAAAAATGAAAATTTCCAAAATCACTTTATTACATCTAAATGCTAAAGGGAAGTTCGGGCTGATTTATAGCATAGATCAAAATGAATGATTTTCCTCTTTTTGGTGCTGTTTATCAAACCCAAGACCATGACAAGCTCTCCCCAAATTTAGGTGAATGATTGACAGATGATTATGGAAGGCTTGATTCCTTTGCACATCCGTCCAAGTCTTTTCTCTCCCACCCACATCCCTCCTCTTCTGACTGACATAGCTCCACTTCCTCTCATGGATGAGAACTCCCTCCTGGTTAATCAGAGACTTGCTACAGGCAGCAAGGAGACCCACATTCCAGGATTCCTAAGAAAAGGGGCAGAGTGAGCCCTCAGGGCCCGTGTGCCATTTCCGGTTCAATGATGATGGATTTTCTTTATTTTCTTCAGTTTCCAATTGTGTGGAATACTCTCTTGCTGTTTTTTTATGTCAGCGGGGTACTTACAGCCTAGAACACATTGAAGAAAAAGAATTAAGACAGACACAGAAGCCCATGACTGTAAGCAAACAGATCTCTGAATTTAAGGCCAGCTTGAGCTACAGAGGAGTTCTAGGACAGCCAGAGGTATGTGAAGACGCACTGCCATGAGAGAGGAAGAGAGACAGACAGACAGACAGAGACACACAGAGAGAGACAGAGAAAAAGAGACAGACAGAGAGAGACACAGAGACACACAGAGAGACAGAGAGAGAGAAAGAGACAGAGACAGAGAGAGACAGAGACAGAGGAATTACAAATTTCCAGAGATGACTGAGCTGACAAACTGTCATGTTCTACGTTGCTTGATCCCGGACCCTGACTGTGGCAATAAGGGGACAAAGAAAGGACAGACATACGTACAGGAAACCACTAAGATCAGGTAAGTTCCATTCACTCTGATGGAGTGCACCTACTGTGCACAGCCTGGAATCTCCAAGAGGAAGGAGCTAGTGAGTCTCAGTGGGAGAACATCTCCACAGTGAGAGGTCATCTCCACAGTGGGAGGACATCTCCACAGTGGAGGACATCTCCACAGTGGAGGACATCTCCACAGTGGGAGGTCATCTCCACAGTGAGAGGTCATCTCCACAGTGGGAGGACATCTCCACAGTGGGAGGACATCTCCACAGTGGAGGTCATCTCCACAGTGGGAGGTCATCTCCACAGTGGGAGGACATCTCCACAGTGGGAGGACATCTCCACAGTGGAGGTCATCTCCACAGTGGGAGGACATCTCCACAGTGGAGGTCATCTCCACAGTGGAGGACATCTCCACAGTGGAGGTCATCTCCACAGTGGAGGTCATCTCCACAGTGGAGGACATCTCCACAGTGGGAGAACATCTCCACAGTGGGAGGTCATCTCCACAGTGGGAGGACATCTCCACAGTGGGAGGTCATCTCCACAGTGGGAGGACATCTCCACAGTGGGAGGACTTCTCCGCAGTGGGAGGACATCTCCACAGTGGAGGTCATCTCCACAGTGGGAGGTCATCTCCACAGTGGAGGACATCTCCACAGTGGAGGACATCTCCACAGTGGGAGAACATCTCCACAGTGGGAGGTCATCTCCACAGTGGGAGGACATCTCCACAGTGGGAGGTCATCTCCACAGTGGGAGGTCATCTCCACAGTGGAGGACATCTCCACAGTGGGAGGACATCTCCACAGTGGGAGGACATCTCCACAGTGGAGGACATCTCCACAGTGGGAGGTCATCTCCACAGTGGGAGGTCATCTCCACAGTGGGAGGTCATCTCCACAGTGGGAGGTCATCTCCACAGTGGGAGGTCATCTCCACAGTGGAGGACATCTCCACAGTGGAGGTCATCTCCACAGTGGAGGTCATCTCCACAGTGGAGGACATCTCCACAGTGGAGGACATCTCCACAGTGGAGGTCATCTCTACAGTGGGAGGAATTCTCCACAGTGGAGGTCATCTCCACAGTGGAGGACATCTCCACAGTGGAGGACATCTCCACAGTGGAGGACATCTCCACAGTGGAGGTCATCTCCACAGTGGGAGGAGTTCTCCACAGTGGAGGACATCTCTACAGTGGGAGACATCTCCACAGTGGGAGGTCATCTCCACAGTGGGAGGACATCTCCACAGTGGAGGACATCTCCACAGTGGAGGACATCTCCACAGTGGAGGTCATCTCCACAGTGGGAGGACATCTCCACAGTGGGAGGACATCTCCACAGTGGAGGTCATCTCCACAGTGGGAGGACATCTCCACAGTGGAGGTCATCTCCACAGTGGAGGACATCTCCACAGTGGAGGACATCTCCACAGTGGAGGTCATCTCCACAGTGGAGGACATCTCCACAGTGGAGGACATCTCCACAGAGAGCAGAGTCAGGCTGTTACACTGGAGGGAGCTACAGAGCTGGCTTCTGCACACACAGTTGTTCAGATGTGCTCATCCTTGCACACAGTGCTAACATTCACACTCAGACCCCAGGAAGGCTTTGGTCTCCTCTGACCCTCACCCTGGAAGGCTTTGCCTTCGGCCTTGGGTCTGAGGCATTTGGGTCTTTGACATGGCTGTGCCCAGGTCAAACAATACACGTTCACTTGGGACGTCATCCATTCTTTACCCAGTCACCCGAGGATTCCTCAGCTCTCCTAAATGAAGTGCCTGCCTTGTAAGCACAAGGGTCTGAGAGACCAGAGCCTCAGGCACGGTGGCACGCCACTGTGACCCAGGCACTAGTGGGATGGAGACAGACAGCCTAGCCAAATCAGTGAGTTCCAGCTTCTGTGAGAAACCGTGCCTCAAAACAAAACAAACAAAATGGAGAGCCAGGCATGGTGGCACATGCCTTACCCCAGCCCTCAGGAGACAGAAGCACGTGGATCTCTGTGAGTTTGAGGCTAGCCTGGTCTAGCAAATTCTAGTCCAGACTGAGCTACATAGTGAGATCCTATCTCTGAATGAATGAATGAATGAATGAATGAATGAAGATGACAAGCAAGTGAAAAAGACATTTAGTGTTGACCTCAGGCTTCTACAACCACACCACATGTATACATAAACCACACACACATACACACACACACACACACACACACACACACACACACACACACACACACTAAAGAAAAGATTAGTTTTAAAAGATCAAACATGGAAGCACCTTAGGAAACAGAGAATACTGAACATCAGCTGTAGTTCCTCTCCATGTGTGTATTTTCTGTGTGTGTGTGTGTGTGTGTGTGTGTGTGTGTGTGTGTGTGTGTGTGTGTGCGCACGCGTGCTGCTGGGTAAACAAACCAGAGCCTCATGCATGTACTAGCACTAAGTCACCTCCCAAGTCCTCTAACTTGTGTGCTTTGGATTCCTTGGTTTCTCCTGCATGATTAGTTGATATGGTCAGTTAAGAAATGTGTTGTGGATAGCCCTGGGCTTGTATTTTGATGCTAATTCCACTCCTGGGAGGGGCTGCAGATGAGGAGTTAATCAAGTATCCAGGTGCCTTGTGAACCTTCTCCCCACCTTAACTTTTCAAATAAAGGCTTGAGCCAATGATTGGGCAGGAGGAAGGAAGGAGGAGCTGAGAGGTTTTGGGAGGAAGAGAAAGGATTGAAGGGAAGAGAAGATCAACGGAGGAGGTGGAAGGAGGATGGAGAGAAGCACGTGGCCTGGAGAAACTGCAAGTTATATGGGATAACACAGATGGGAATAGAGTAGTGTAGTGGGAGATCCGCCCAATCTAGGCATATAGCTTGTATCGATATTGATTGAGTTGTGAGTTCTTTTAAGGGTAATTGGGTTGGAAATTTACACCAACAGAAATGATTGTATAAATTGTTATCAGTTAATATAGTCAATCGTGATGGAATCCTATAGAGCTGTGTGGTGCTGTGGTCATGCAACGTGGCTGAGGTGAGCTGCCCACGGCTGTACAGAAATCCGGATCTCAAGGAAGAGCAGAATGATGGCTGTTCTCAGCACTGGCGTCAGCACAGGGCCCAATCATTGAGATCCCATGGGTGGAAGTGACAGATGAGGCATCCTGACACCCAGTGGGAGGTGAGGCAGTTACCTACACAGTGGGTTCACAGGGAGGACCCCCAGGATGTGTAGGACACTGACACCAGGGAGCACCCCAGTCTGGGTGAGTCTGAGGGTAAGTTGGAGAATCCCCCATGGAAAGAGCTTTTGGGATGTGGGATACAAAACTCCAAACGGTATGTGTTGCAAGAACAGTAAAAAAAAAAATTAAAAAAAAATATATTAGCTGGGCGGTGGTGGCGCACGCCTTTAATCCCAGCACTTGGGAGCCAGAGGCAGGTGGATCTCTGAGTTCAAGGCCAGCCTGGTCTACAGAGTGAGTTCCAGGACAGTCAGGGCTACACGGAGAAACCCTGTCTCGAAAAACAAAAAACAAAAAACAAAAAAACAAAACAAAAAAAATATATTTACCATTCTTAAATATATAAATATTTAAATATATATATTCTTAAATATATATAAATATATAATATATATAAATATATTTATATATATAAATATATAATATATAAATAAATATATAATATATATTTAAGAATGATAAAAATTTTTATCAGAGAAAAATGGAACATGGAAAATCATGGAACAAAAAGACCAGTGAATGACTCTGAGTGAATCACGTGACACTCTGAACCTTCTTGGTTTAGCGTGGGTCTGCGTAAACCACGTGACAGACGTCACTCTAAGACTAGGAATCGCCGCAGCCGGAAGCTGGGCGCAGGGCATGGCAGGCACTCGTCACGTCCACTGTCACTCGTCCGTCAAAAGTGTACTGGGAAACAGCACAGGAGGACATAATAAATGAGCCAGGAGGTGAAGTGGGAGGGGTTAAGATGGGCCTTAATTTGTAGGGCGGTGGGCAGAGGTGTGATTTGTTCGTGATACGGGGGAAGGGAGGTGCAGACCCTTGGGAAATCACCCCACGCGGACCTACACTCTCCCACCAACTCTCAAGACCAGGGAGGCTGTAACCATGGGGTGTCCTCTGCTGCTCTCATCGAGATGGGAGAAACGGGTGTTCCCCATCTTCTCCTGCCCTGCCCACGTTGACCTGTGTGAGCATCCCTGCCTTGAATTCCGCTCTATCTACACCGGACCAGGCAGAAGAAGGGAAGAGCACCGTGCTGTAGATCTAACGAAGGAATTAAGAGTTGATGCACTCACATTCATGCGAGAAGTATTGGAAATTGGATTCCACTGTCCTGTCGTTGAGGGGCTGCGTAGTGCGGTAATCATTGTGAATAGTCTGGTTGTTGTAATCCACGACAGAATTTTCTATGGTCATAGCCTGCAGACAACATAAAGGGAGTCAGTTAGGGGGCCGATAGCACTGAAGAATGTGAAAGCATTTAGTGGGTGACCGCGTAAGTAAACATCAAGTCGATCTGTTCTGAGCGGTCCGCCAGCCTTTACCTCACCGTCCATCTCCGTCCATCCATCCATCCACCCATCCACCTTCCCGGCAGGTGTCTCCACACAGTCTCGCTTCCTCTTTTTTATATTAGTATTTGGTTTAACGGAACAAAAGCAATCAGTAACAGAAATGTGTCGCGGTCAGCTTGGTGGTTTTGTTTTTGTTTTTTCTTTCTAAAATATATTCTGTCTACATCTTTGGGAAGTGTTTTTTGCTGCATGAGAAAGTCTGGATTCTCCTTTCATTTTCCTCCCTCTAAGATTTTGGGTCCTGGGCTAGAGAGAGAGCTCAGCAGTTAAGAGCACACTGACTGCTCTCCAGAGGTCCTGAGTTCAATTCCCAGCAACCACATGGTGGCTCACAACCATCTGTAATGAGATCCGATGCCCTCTTCTGGTGTGTCTGAAGACAGCGACAGTGTACTCATATACATAAAATAAATAAATAAGAAAAAACATAGTTCATAAAAAAAAGAGATATTGAGTCTCCTGCCCTCTCTCTATGGCTAACTCTTGATTAATAATAATAATAATAATACATTTTATTTTTTTAGACAGTGTCTCACTACACAGCCCTAGCTAGGCTAGAACTCACTAGGTAGACCAGGCTAACCTTGAACTCCCCAAGTTCTGCCTGCCTCTGCTTCCCAGGTGCTACAACCAAAGCCATGCACACCACACCTGGCCAAACCTCTCCTGGGACTTAGGACATCTGCTAGGTCTCTCTGCTCCACCCTTCATCTCTCTTAGACATTGTGCATTTCCACCCGTGCTCCTCTATGTGCCACGGTTAGACTATCTTCCCTCCTCTGTCTTCCAGTTTACTAATTGCCTCTTGAATTGAATCTAACGTGCTGTTAAACCCAACCATTCAATCGGTAATTGTGCATGACAGGGCTTCATTTCACCAGGTGGGGGTGGGAGGCAATGCTTCTAACTCCAGCACTCAGGAGGCAGAGGCAAGAGGATCTCTGTGAGATCGAGGCCAGCCTGTTCTACAGAGTGAGTTCCAGGACAGACAGGGCTACACAGAAAAACTCATATATACATATATATACACATATGTACATATATGTAAATATATACATATATACTAGTGTATAAGAAATATACACATATATGTACGTGTGTGTGTGTGTGTGTGTGTGTGTGTGTGCAATCAAACACTGTTATATTTTGTCTGGTGATTTCCCTGTCTGAAGTCTTTGTAACTCTGACTCTGATAATCCTTTTTCCTTGCATGTTTTGGGATTTCCCCCGACAGTGGTAGGAATCTAATCTGAGTCCTTGTTATTCTAGGCAAGTGTTCTTAAAACCAAGCTATAATCTGAACCTTGGTTTTATTTTTTTTTCAAACAACTCTCTTCTTTTGTAGCCCAGGCCAGCCTAGAACTTACTCTGTGTGTGTGTGTGTGTGTGTGTGTGTGTGTGTGTGTGTGTGTGTGTGTCCAAGGCTGGCCTAGAGTTCTCAAACCTCTTGCCTCAGCCTCCGCAGAGGTAACACATGAATAGGCCCAGACTTTGTTCTAATAACGCCCCTTGTTGAATCCTTCCAGAGATAAGTGGCACGTGCTAGGTCTCTTCTCTGGGGACACTTCAGCCTACAGAGTAGCATTTTTGTGTGGAAGAATCCTTGCTTAATAGAAGCCTTTTCCATCATTCTCTTGGAGAAGAGAAATGATGTTTAAGAGAAAAAAATTTTGGTTTCTAAGGGAAAATATCAGTCTAAGGAAATATTAGACGTGCCTTGTAAGTATAGCTTGCAGTATATTTGGTTCCTCAAGTGTGTATTCTGTGTGGTGCGGTCCATTCACTAAAGTCAAGAAACATTCAGAGCTGGGCGTGGTAGCTCTTGCCTGTAATCTTAATATTCAGGAAACTGAAGCAGGAGGATTGCCATGACTGGGTTATAGAGTAAGATCCTTCAGAAGGAGGAAGAGGAGCTAGCAGGGGTGGAGAGCAGAAGGAAGGGAGGGAGGGAGGGAGGGACAGGGAGGTTGGTTGATTCATTCATTCATATACCTGGACTATTTATTATTCTGAAAGACAATCTGAGAACACTTTGCTTCAAAAGAATGAATATAGGGTTGGAGAGATGGTTCAGTGGTTAAGAACACTCGTTGCTCTGGCAAACCTAAGTTTGGTTCCCAGCACCCACACAGCAGTTTAGAAGTATCTCTAACTCTAATTCTAAGAGCTCTGATGGGGCTGGAGAGGTGGCTCAGTGGTTAAGAGCACTGACTGCTCTTCCAGAGGTCCTGAGTTCAATTCCCAGCAACCACATGGCGACTCACAACCATCTGTAATGAAATCTGACACCCTCTTCTGGTGTATCTGAAAAGCAGCTACAGTGTACTTACATATAATAAATAAATAAATCTTTAAAAAAAAAAAGTTCTGATGGCCTCTTCTGACTTCCATGGGCTCCTGCATGCACACGGTACACAAATATACACTCCAGTACAACAGACATATACTCAGACATATACCGCACACATACACACACACACACACACACACACACAAATAAAATTTTAACTTTTTTTTTTAAGACTGAATGTTAAGCTGTGTTTTAACACGACAAAGAGCAGAAACAATCCTTGGCCTAGGCGAGAATGCAAGCCACACAGGACCTAGGAAGGGGCTTAGCCTGGTCGGCTTGAGAGCATCTGTCCTCAGCACATGCGCCTCCCCTTCCCCACGGCTCTGACTCCAGAGCTTTCACTATGCCAAATCACAGCTCCTCGGATCAGCGGGGCTCCTCTAACACCCATCCCTGCCTCGGTGACTGAAGATCACCCACAGTTCCGTGGGGGTTGGGGGTGGGGTTGGGGGTTGGGTTGATATTGGTCTCGACTAGTTTTATATCAGCTTGCCACAAGTTAGAGTCATCTAAAACTCGGGAACCTCAACTGAGAAAACCGCCTCCGTGAGATCCAGCTCTATAGCGTTTTCTTAATTAGTAATTGATGGGGGAGGGCCCAGCCCATGGCGGGTGGTCCTGTCCCTGAGTTGGTGGTCCTGGGTTCTACAAGAAAGCAATCTGAACAAGTTATGGGGAGCAAGCCAGTCAGCAGCACCCCTCCATGGCCTCTGCTTCAGCTCCTGCCTCCAGGATCCTGCCTTGTTTGAGTTCCTATCCTGACTTCCTTTGGAGATAAACCCTTTCCTCGCCCATTTCTTTGGTCGTCGTTTTTCGGTCGATGTTTTGTCCCGGAAACCCTGACTAAGGCAGTATCAGAGCTTGTGTGTGGCTTATCTCAGTGAGTCATGTGGGCTTCTGGGAGTGTCCTTGCTACCCCGGCATCCAAGACAAGGCTTTGAGGAGTGGAGCGGTTGTTACCTGGACCTTGGAGAGAGTGACGTAATTTCGAAACACAAACCACTTGACGTTCTCCGTGCAGGGGGGCGTGGTGAGCGAGCCCAGGTAGGTGAAATACTGAATGATGTTCTCAGGCAACAGGTTCCGAATGTTAATGTTTCTCAGAGTTGTGTTTTGTCCTAAGAGAAAAGACAAGGAATGGAGGAGAGAGAAGCCCTGCCACCCCCGCAGGGACGCTCCGGCTCTGCCTCAGGGGTGTTCAAGTCTGCTGCCCTAAGCCGCAGAACAAAGGGGCTGATGGCTGAAAAGCCATCTGTGGATGGGTAGGCAGCAGAGGGCTGGGCCTGGTGGAGCACACCGTAATCCTAGCACTTGGGAGAGTGAAACCCAAACCTGTCCCTGACTTCAAAGCCAGCCTGGGCTTTAAAGTGACTTCTAGGGCTAGAGAGATGCTCAGTGGTTAAGAGCACATAACACTCTCCCAGAAGCCCCTCGCGTGAGTCTCAGGGCCCATGTGAGGTGATCTACAACTGCCTATAACTCCCGCTCCGAGGAATGAGAGCTAAAATCACAGACATTTGTAGGACACCCGGCTTGTTAGACGGCTGCTGGGGTCCGAACTCTGGACCCTGACGCTTTAACTGCTGAGTCATCTCTTCATCTCCATACAGAATACGTTTTAAAATTTATTTTTATTTTTTGTGTATGAGTATTTTTGCATTTACGTATGTATGTATGTGTGTGTGTGTGTGTGTGTATTGTATGTATATATGCATACCATGTGTATGCCTGGTGCCCAAAGGGGTCAGAAACTGGCTTCAGATCCCTTAAAACAGGAGTTACGGAGTTGTGAGCTGCTATCTAGGCACTGGAAATCAAACCAAGGTCTTCTTTGAGAGCAGCAAGTTCTCTTAACAACTGAACATGAAGGCTCTAGCCTCTGGGAGTGTGTCTGAGCACAAAGACAAACACCCTTACACCTTAATAACTTAAAACTCCGTACTTAGGAGCTGGAGAGAGGACAGAACACAAGAACTTCTGCATGGTTTCTCAGAGGTGTGCCTCCCTCCTAATCCTACAGCAGAAAGGGCCGGGACAAGGCCCTCAGTCAGAGACCTGGCTTCCCGACTCACACCACACGCCTCCTGTGGGCATTCCTTACCTGGATACTTGACTTGGTTCAACTTAGAGATGAAGGGGTTGTAGTAAGTGTTTTCCTTGTACTCGTCAACCTGGGGAGAAGCACAGAGCACTCACCACAAGGGAGAACTTGGCCCACTACCCCACACCAGCCATTTGATTTCCCAGCTGACCAAAAAACATGGAAGTAGCCCAGCTCAGCTGTCCTAGTGGGAGACAAGATGACTGCCCCCTGCTACCAACTGCCCTCATCTCTATCCTCAGCTCTCCTGACAGACATGATGTCCCATAAGAAGCTGCTCCTGTGGCCCTATTGCTACAACACTCTTTTATTTGAATGTTGATTTCATTGACTTATTTTAATGTATATCAGAGTTTGCCTGTGTGTCTGTGTGTGTAGCATCTGCATGCAGTGCCCAGGGAATCCAGAAGAGGGCACTAGACCCATTGGAACTGGAGTCACATTAGGTTGTGAGCTATCCTAAGGGTGCAACGATCAGTAAGGGCAGAAAAGGCTCTTTTTTTTTTTTTAAGAAGAAATTAAAAGTTGCTTCTGGTGTAAAAGGCATATTTTATTGTTGTTTTGCCCCTGTTGATTTGGTTGGTTTAGGTTTGATTTTGTTTTAGTTTGTTTCAGTTTGGTTTTGGTTGTTTGAAACAGGGTTTCTCTGTGTAGCCCTTGCTGTCCTGGAACTCACTACGTAGACCCAGGCTGACCTCCCACTTGAGAGACCTGTCTTCCTTTGCCTCCTAAGTGCTGGGACTAAAGGTGTGCACCACCACTGACTGGCTTGATTTTGTTTTGTTTTATTTTTAAGATTGATTGATTGGATTGATTTAATGTATATGAGTACTCTATAGCTGTCTTCAGACACCCCAGAAGAGGGCATTGGATCCCATTACAGATGGTTGTGAGCCACCATGTGGTTGCTGGGAATTGAACTCAGGACCTTTAGAAGAGCAGTCAGTGCTCTTAATTTTGTCTCCAGCCCTTGATTTTGTTTTTTAAGGACAGGGTCTGGGATTTGCAGCAAACGGATACTGTTTCCAAGTGCTGGGGTTACAGGCATGCGCCTCTATGACAGACTCCTGGGGTCTGTTCTGTCAGGGTTTTTTTTTCTCTCTCATATAGATTATGTGAATTATTCATACTATTCTCCTGATTTCTTCTTTTAACTTTATTATTACTGTGTGTTTGAATGAGGGCACAGGACTGTGGCATGCACGTATCAGGATCAAAGGACATCTTGGTGAATTGGTTCTCTCTTTATACAGGTTCCAGGGGTTGAATTCGGGTCGCCATATTTGCGTGGCATTGTACTTTGCCCACCAAGCTATCTCAGTGGTTTTTATTTCTGCCTTCTATTTTTTTGTGTGCGCACATATACATGATGCACACATACATGATGTGCACACATACATGCATTTGTGCCACAGTGCCTGGCTTTTCACATGGGTGCTGGGGATGGAACTCAGGTCCTGAGGTTTGCACAGAAAGCACTGACTGAGTTAGCTCCCCAGTTCCCGTATCTTCTCGTCTCTTTATTTTATTTTTTTTATTTTATTTATTTATTTATTTATTTTTTTTTTTTTTTTTTTTTTTTTTTTTTTTTTGGTTTTTCGAGACAGGGTTTCTCTGTGTAGCCCTGGCTGTCCTGGAACTCACTTTGTAGACCAGGCTGGCCTCGAACTCAGAAATCCTCCTGCCTCTGCCTCCCAAGTGCTGGGATTAAAGGCGTGCGCCACCACTGCCCGGCTATCTTCTCGTTTCTTAGCAAGGGAAACTTTTTGTTGTTGTTGTTGTTGTTGAAACGTGAACGTATCAGACATGTATATGCTAGCAATTCTGATTCTGATCTTCTGAAATTGCCCTAGGGTGTTTCCTTATTTGTTTATTTGTAGGTTTGTTTAGGTTCTTGCCTGTGTTTAATCTGCAGAATGTGCCTCCCCAGCAGCACAGAGAAGGTAATGTCGCTGCTAAACTTGATGCTTCTATATTTGAAATTATACCTATTTATTATCTATGTATCTATGTATCTATCTATCTATCTATCCATCTATCTATTTATTTGATGCCTCCCTTTTTACTTCAGGTTGTCCTAGAACTCACTGTGTATCCCAGGCTGACTTTGAACTCATGACAATCTTAGCTCAGCCTCCCGAGTGCTGCAAATACATGTGTGAACTACCACACCTGACTCTATTAAGTTTTTAAATGTTTCTCTCTCTCTCTCTCTCACTCTCTCTCTCTCTCTCTGTCTCTCTCTCTCTCTCTGTCTCTCTCTCTCTCTCTCTCTCTCTCTCTCTCTCTCTCTCTCTTAAATACAGGGTCTCACTGTGTTGCCCTGGATAGCTTAGAACTCTCTAAGCAATCAAGGCTGGCTTCAAACTGGGATGAAACACATGTACCACCAAACCTAGCTCTTTTTGGTTTTTCAAGACTGGGATTTTTTTATGTAGCCCTGGCTGTACTGGAACTCACTCTGTAGACCAGACTGGCCTTGAAGTCACAGAGATTCACCTGTCTCCTGAGTGCTGGGGATAAAGGTGTGTGCCACCACTGCCCAGCCATGTCACTTTTCTTGATTAGCCGGAATGCCTAGGGACAGTTGTAGTTCTATGGTCACAGTGAACTAGATGGAGGCCATGCTCAAACCTCTCAAGTTCTTGCGACTTGCCTTTCTACAGACCCTCTCTGTGAGAAGCTCAGCACGTACCCATGTAGCTCCTGTAGCCTGCGTCATCACCCGGTTCCTCTGAGCGTCTGCCCTGTAAAGATCTGATTGGCTGCTATCACTGTCACTGGAGTTCTGTCTATGAGTTCTCTGTGTTTGCTGGCCATTTGATCACATTTTATTTCGCTGACAGTGGGGCTTCAACTTGCACCCCACACCCAGTCCCCTCTGCTGCCCATGTGGAACTGTAACTTGTTCTCCAGGCCAGCCTCATCCTGAAGAAACTTCCTGGCTGACCTCAGTAGGGGTAGGGACCAAAAGAAGCCCGGGTGAATGCCTTCTAGAACTCATGCTCAGCAGAAATTCTATCTGATTTTGCGAATACATGTCTTAATGTATTGTTTACCTCTATTCATGCTGAAATGGTGGGAAGAGAGTTGCGTGGTTTTTTATTTTGCTTTTTTTTTTTTAATCTTGGTTTTCTATGTTTTGTTTGAGACAAGATCTCACTGTCTAGCCCAGGTTGACTTTGAACCTGCGATCCTCTGCCTCAGCCACCTGAATGCTAGGATTACGGGTTTGCACTACCACGACCAGCTTTATGTTTTGAGATACTATGGAAATGACTGGGTATTTCATTTTGCTTATAACTTTATCCAGTTTGACATTAAGTTTTTGAGAATTAGATTCCTGTCTGCTTTGAATTTGTTTTTTAGATTTATTTTTATTTGGTTTTATATGTATGGGTGTTTTATCTGCATGTATGTCCCCATACCATGTGCAAGCCTGGCCCTCAGAGGCCAGTGGATCTTCTGGAACTGGTTGTGAACTGCCATGTGGTGATTGCTGAGCCTAGAACCTGGGTCCTCGGGAAGAACAGCCAGAACTCTTAATCATTGAGCATCAGACCAGGCTGGCTTCAAACTCTGAAACCCACCTGCCTCTGCCTCCCAAATGCTGGGATTAAAGGCGGGAGCCACCACTGCCCGGCTTCGTGTGGATTTTCTTAGAATCCGTCTGGCTGGTTTCACCTGGCCCATTAGACCAGTCTGTGTCTAGTCAACCCTTCTGGGACTACAGATCTTTTAAATCATCTTATTTACCCAGGGCCCCGTGGTTCATAACACAAGAGTGACCAAGGGCTGGAGAAATGGTCAGCCTTCCACTGGGAAGCTTTCCCAGGAATGCTGAGTTTAGGAAGGGATGGAGAGAGAAAATGAAGATGACGTGTCATTCAGCCCACATACCTCAATTGGTCTTGAGGGCATAGCCTGAGGGCAGACGCGCATGCGTCGTTCCCGTTATAGCATGAACTCGGGCACGCATGCATAGTTGCAATCATAGCCTGACTGCAGACACACATGCATAGTTCCAGCCTACCTTAACCAAGACTGCTAGCACAGCCAAGCCGTCTTTCTGGTCCTTGGCATTCTCATAGCTCTTGTACTTCTTATTGAAGTGAACAATGTGAATCTGTGAATGAGAAAAAGCTGGTCAAGGGTAGTTCATCTGGACTTCAAACACTTAAAGATTCTAAAGAGAAGGGGAGAGAACATGAGACGCTCGCTCCAGCAGAGGCCTCAGGCTAAACCACACAAACAGCTCTGGCCTCTCTCCTTCCGTGAAGGCGACAAGTCTCAAATGCCAGGACCAGAAACTTTTCTGAGAATAAAAAGAGGGTGCGTGGGATTCTGGAAGGTTGTGTCTCTGATTTGCATAAACTCAAACTCTCTCTGCCAGAGGCTGGATTCAATGAGGCTTCTCTTCGCTCCTCAGGCCTCTCGGGGGGCTTAAGGAGCAAGCGAGCAATGATCTCCCCTCCCTCAGGAAGCCACCGGAATCTATGGTAGCACTGGAAATCAGCCCGAGGATGGATGCAGGCCAAAGAGGTGCCCTAAAAAAACGCTAACACACAAATTCAGCTGAAACGAGAGGGCCTGCCTCGGTGCAGACGAGAGACTCCTGTCGCACTGTGAGTTCTCTGGAGACTCTGTTTACACACCACACACACACACACACACACACACACACACCCCGCAACACAATGACACAGAGACATTTCCAAAGGAAGCAAAAATAAATTCGACCACAGGGTAACTGAACCATCACCACCGCTCCAAATCATATTGGTTATTGTAATAAAAATAGCCAATATTCAAATTGCCTATTTGAAGAAGAAAGGTCGAGCTGGAGAGATGGCTCAAGTTGATTTAAAAGCACTTGCTGTGGAGCACGAGGACCTGAGTTTGAGTCCCAGCACCCACAAAGGAAACCTGGGCACAGCATTGCATAATCTCTAATCTCTAAGACAGTGGCCATAGCATCCCAGGGGCTCGATGAGATCCAGGCTCAGTGAGAGAGTGTGTGATAGAGGAAGACATCAACCCCCGGCCTCCATACATATGTGCGTGCACGCTCACACGCATGTGCACAACATGACACGTAGATAACACAAGCATGCAGACTCTGGAGCTTGAAGGGAAGGGGACCCTGGGGGGGGTGCTGTCACATACCTCCATCATACTCCTGATCCCATCAATGGTGTGTTCGGAGCCGCTGATTTCTGAGTTCCCGCCACCCCAGTGAGAGTGCATCTGCTCTGCGATGAACACAGTGCCGTCAGAGTCTATCAGGCGCAAGGTGTGCGGTAGGATGATCTGTACTGCGGGAGAGAACACAGCACAGGGAGACTCAGATTTCCCATAAGTAGCTCCGTGGTCACCCCCCACCCCCAACCTGAGGCAACCCAAGGTGTGATTGATGGATCAGAACACTGTCCCCGAAAGGGAAGATGGTGCACAGAGTGGGCCAAGATGGGTGCCAGGTCACGTCTCTGTCCAGAACCAACTGGTCAGGGGCGGGGCTCTGGTGCAGTAGATCCAGCTTGTTGGTTTTATAAAATGGGAACGCTCAGAAAAAAAAAATTGCCCAAAGTACATGCCTACACTCCCAGCACTTGGAGGCTGAGGCAGGAGGATTGCTAGTTTGAGGCATGGCTTCATGGCTTTTACCCATGCAGCGTCTTAGCTGGCCCACAGAAGTGTCAGCTCTGCTGGGGCCTGAGGCAGCCTCCCGCTGGGTTCCAGCACTCCTGTTCTGTGGACAAGGAAGCTGACCCCGGGGGATGGGAAGACTCAGTATCTTATTGTGCCTTGGGCCAGGGCAGAGCTCAGCTGAGAACCCTACATCTACATCTCTCACCACACACCATCATGGTTCAAGCTGTCTTCAGAAGACAAGAAACCAAGTTACACAGCCAGCCAGGACCTGAGTGCTTGCTTAGCTTAGGACTTAATTTGACTGAGATGCTAACCCTGAAATGGGAAGATTTTGCCGGAGGAAAAATAAATGGGTCCTCCGCCACGTGGCCCCCAGATTTCCTACAGGGGCATTACTTGGGTCAAATGGCTACAGACATTCATCTCACCGGCTCAGACCTTTAAATGATGTTGTCTCTCAGAATGAGCCACCCAAGAGTAACACTGGGTGGTGACACCAGGGATGTGATGGTTCAGAGACAGGGTTTCCCTGTACAGCCCTGGCTGTCCTGGAACTCACTCTGTAGACCAGGCTGGCCTCGAACTCAGAAATCTGCCTGACTCTGCCTCCCAAGTTCTGGGATTAAAGGCGTGCGCCACCACTACCCGGCTTCATTTAAACATTTTTAAAGTTAGCTGTGGATGCATATGTCTCGTTAAAGAGCAAACATTCATATTTGAAACATTCTTCCTTCCCAGATTGTATCAAGGAGTTGGGAGCCTGTGATTGGATGAACATAACCTACTAATCCAGACTCAGAGGTGGGAACGGCCCCTTCGCGGAACACGCACTTACTGATTAGAGCCTCAAAAATCTACATTCTCAAGAGTGGAAGGGAGTTGAAAGGAAGAAGTTGCAGAGTGAGTTCTGCCGACAGTCGGTGGGAGCCAGGAACCTAGACACCACAGAGCTTCCAACCAATGGACAGTTGTCCCCACAGGAGCAACAAGAGAGATGCTGGCAATTACCCGTTCCCAGAAGGCAGCTCCCAGGAGACGGGTTGTCCCTATCTGGTCGTCCCTATCTGGTCATTCCATTGACAGACCTGCTCAGGAAGCTAAGAAAGGAGCTATCGTGGAGTTTTTTGTTGTTGTTTGGTGTTTGTTTGTTTGTTTGTTGAGCTGGTGGTTTTGCTGTTGAAAAGCTCAGGCCCAGGACTGGAGAGATGGCTCAGTGGTTAAGAGCACCGACTGCTCTTCCAGAGGTCCCGAGTTCAAATCCCAGCAACCACATGGTGACTCACAACCATCTGTAATGGGATCTGATGCCCTCTTCTGGTGTGTCTAAAGACCACTACACAGCTACAATGTACTCACATACATAAGATAAGTAAACAAAACTTTTTTAAAAAGAAAAGAAAAGAGAAAGTTCAGGCTCATATCTCTCTGAAAACTTACTAAAGTTTTCAGATTCTGAAAATGGCTTCACCTTCTGAAAGCATTTGCTCCCTTTGTGAGGAATGATGATTTAACCAGTGTCTCACAAGATGTTTGCTGTCCTCAGGTGACCGCCAACGGGGCTGAGGTAGAGTGCTTGACCAGCATACACTGGACCTTGGGTTTGATCCCCAGTTCTGCATAAACTGTGATAGTACACCTTCATAACCCCAGCTCTCAGGAATCGTAAGTGGGGAAGACAGGAGCTCGGGGTCAACCTTTACTGAAGCCAGCCTGGGTTGTCTTTAAAAGGAGAAATGTTGGCAAGTATAGCCAGCCCTCCCCCCGGGTTTACCTAGCATGTGCAAGGCCATAGGTCCTACCTCAGCCCTAGAAAACTGGGTTTCTGTGCACGCTGCTCCTGACACGCATGCGCACTCCCTGTTTATCACGCAGACTGCCAGCCCCACCAGTACCGCCTACCTGTGTGCCCGTTGTTAGTCATTGGGAGGTCCAGGTACTCATCATAGTTCACCAAACGCAGGGGCGTCAAAGAGCTATTGAACTGCACCTTCCTGGTCTGCACGTCGATGGGCGACTGCCTTTCTCCCCCGCAGGAAGGGTACTTCTCAGGCCACTTATCTTCTGCCACACCATCATCCCCTGCAGTAGGAGAGAATGGGGCCCAACTCAGAGCTACCCCGCTGAGCCTTCTTCTCTGAGGCTTCTCACCAGGCTGGGGTCAGGGGCTTCTGGGTGGAAGATCCATGGAGCAGCCTTCTGGGAACAGAAACAGGGCTTCCAGAAGGCAGGCCGGGAAAGCTCTAAACTAAACCCAGCACTTGGGGGGTGGCAATAGTGTTCTTCCTCTGCCGCTACTGGCAATAAGAACCCAGAGCAGGTGATTGATGTCCAAGGGTCTTCTGCAGAGCAGTTGGCCCTCTGCCTTGCAGTAGTCACGTGATGAAAGCTCCTGAAGATGGCCTGGGCCTACCAATAACCTCTGACCTCATTTTCAGAGAGCATAGTGTTCCTTTCCATGCCCTGGACTTGAGCCCCACCCCCACCCCCACCCCAGCTTCCCCTGCCACTGGAACATCCCCACCCCCCCTCAAAAAGCAGTGGCTTTCTTCTTGCTCTAGATGCTTCTCTGGGTTCACAGGGAGGTAAAGACCATCTAAATGAATACAGGGCACCTGAAGAAGCTGGAACCCCAGCACTGGCGAGGTAGAGGCAGGAGGATCACGAGTACAAGGTCATCCTCAGCTACAAAACAAATTCAAGCCTATCATGAGCTACCTTAGGTCCTATTTGAAAAGTAACATGCTGGGTAGTGGTGGCGCACGCCTTTAATCCCAGCACTTGGGAGGCAGAGTCAGGCAGATTTCTGAGTTCGAGGCAAGCCTGGTCTACAGAGTGAGTTCCAGGACAGCCAGGGCTACACAGAGAAACCATGTCTCAAAAAGTCAAAAAACAAACAAACAAACAAAACAAAACAAAACACCTTAGGCGTATTTATCGTTTCAGCTTCCTAGGAGGCAGAAGTGAGAGAATCTTTCTCTCTCTCTCTCTCTCTCTCTCTCTCTCTCTCTCTCTCTCTCTAGAAACAGAAGGTTCTTTTGAACCCAGGAGTCAACTTGTTTTGGTTTTTTTGAGACATCTTACTATGTAGTCCTAGCTGGCCTTAAACTTGTGGCAATCCTTCTGTCTTTTGGATGTTGCAATTACAGTCTGGTAATACCAGGTGTAACTGACCTAGAGCTTCAAGGCCAGCCTGGGCAACATAGTGAGACAGATACTGTTTAAAAAGGAAAGAACAACCTGGAGGTGGTGGCACACGCCTGCCTTTAGTCCTAGCACTCAGGAAGCAGAGGCAGGCTGGTGTCTGAGTTTGAGGTCAGCCTGGTCTACAGAGTGAGTTCTAGGACAGCTACACGGAGAAATTGTGTCTCCAAAAACAAAAACAAAAAGAAGAAAGGAAAGAAAAGATGGAGGAAGGGAGATAGGAAGGAAGGGAAGGGTGTCAAGTTTATCATCTAGGTGATGGTTAATAATCCCAAAGCCAGAGTAATGGTGGCCAGTCACTGCAGACGACAGATGCCCTCACCACTGAGGGGGGTTTGTTAAGCTATTTGTTTTGGTTTACTTTTGGTTTTTGAGACGCGGTCTATCTATGTAGCCCTGGCTGTCCTTAAAGTCAATACATAAACCAGGCTGGCTTTGAACTCACAAGAGATCTGGCTGCCTCTGTTTCCTGAGTATTGGGATTAAAGGCTCACCGTGCCCAGCTCTATTCAGCCCTTTGCAGTTGAGGATCCTTCGAGAGTAGCTTTGAATGAGCACACAGCTTGTTCTGGGAACGGTGCTCGGGTTAGAGCTTCTTGGTTTACAGTCAACAGAAAAGTATATTATTTTTCTCACCCTGCTCAATAATTCAAACCAAGTTTCGAGCAAATCTTTCTGCGGCACAGCCCTCCCTTGATCCAATGTGTTGGGTCTGGGTCTTAAGGATATTGGGAAGAAGCCAGAGGTGTAGCTAGCTTCTGTAAAGCTTGCTTAGCATGCACAGTCTCCAATCCTAGTGCTAGGAGGGGAAAAGACAGAGAACCCACTAGGCATTTACAAAAATCACCCTGTTCCCCAGGCCCTCTGGGGAATGTGTAAGAAGGAGACCTTCAGTCTGGGAATCCCAAAACCATAAGGAAGACAAGAATTTGCCGTCCGGATCCTCTGTCTTCTGTCACCTCTGAAGCTCTGTCAGTAAGACTGCTGGAGACACTGGAAAGCCACAATCCTCCCTGGCAGGTGCGGGTTCCATCTCCCAATAGGGTAGTTTGTGGAACTGCCCTCTGAACTAAGCGGATTATCTGAGCCCTACAATGTCTCTGTCACCTTCATCTAGGACTCACAGTCCGCTCTGAATATGTGTCCCTGTGTGAGGGGGCCGACCATGCAGAGCAGACTTTGTCCTGTGTCCCTCTGGTCTCCTGCAACGTCCAGCAGCCTCCAGCCTCCCCCAGGCACAACCACCTCCAACCCAGTTCCAGGAAGCTACAAGTAGGACGATTCTTCTTCCGTTCCCTTTGAGAAGCCCTACTGGGCATCTAAAGGTAAGGCCAGTGAGCTCTGGCGGAGGCGAGGCATCCTGGATGAATTGTGAGCGGGCACATGCCTGAGAAGGATGCCGGCTGTGATCTAGTCGTCTCTATGAGGCCTTGGTTGTCCTTTCTAGAGGCCACTTTTGTCACATATTCTGATACCGATAACAACCTCACAGTCAGAAGTGGGTTCTCGGGGCTGGAGAGATGGCTCAGCGGTTAAGAGCACTGAACTGATTACTCTTCCAGAGGTCCTGAGTTCAAATCCCAGCAACCACATGGTGGCTCACAACCAACCGTAATGAGATCTGACGCCCTCTTCTGGTGTGTCTGAAGACAGCTACAGTGTACTTACATATAATAAATAAATAAATCTTTAAAAAAAAAAGATGGGTTCTCGAAGCGGCCAATACTATCGGGGTTTTAAGTCTATTTGTAGTTCATTCCGAGATATCAGAACACGTGAGAACCCACAAGGAGACCCAACAGAGGACCCACATCCAGTGCAGACGGCGGGGCATCGTCAGTCTGTCCCGAAGCGTCAGCTGTCGGCTTACCTGAGTAGCTCCACTCACTGTGGGCCTGGATGCCCAGGAAGAACAGGGACACCACGCTCACCAGAGCCCTCATGGCAGCCGCTGTAGCCCCGAATGCGGGACGGGTTCTGGGCTGCACTTCTTTTAAATGCCCAGAAACTGTAAATAACAATTTACCAGGTCCAGCTGGCCGCCCCGCCCTTGCTGCGCCCACTGATCAACAACACCCTCCCCACAATGGCCCTTCTGACTTGGTGCCTGTGCACGTGCCTAACCTCCTCCCAGGGCATTACCATAGCCAATTAACCCATGTCTGGTTCTTCAACGTCTTTGGAAACTCAGTTCAGCGGCCACACAGTGCAGCCATTGTGGACCTTGAGTGATGAGTAAGCTGGAGGGATGCGAACAGCCCGAGGCACGGCGCTCCCGGAAGCAGGGGCTTCCTGGACAGCTGTGTTATGTCCCTCTGCCCTTTCTTCTGGCTGCGGAGTGGAGTCACCAGGGTCTGAAAACCATGCCAGATTCCAGTTGGTATTTCCTGCCTGTCCAAGAGTGGACACAAGAACATCCCTGATGGCTCAAGGGTTGACTCCCGTCCCCCGGCCAGCTAGGCAACCGGGAAGATAGCCTTGTAGCCTAGCTTAGGACAAGATCTGGAGGAGCCCAGTTAGAGGCAGAGATAGGTTTATCCAGCTCTTGACCTTGGAGCCGGGCTTTTTGAGCTACATCTGTTCACAGACCTTGGGGACACTGAGGTAGAGGAGGTGTGGGCGTTTCTGCGTCCCTGGGGATTTGTTCTGACAGCTGCAGTGCACTTGGGAACACCCAGGCTGAATCAATGAGTTGCCCTATCCTTTTGCATCTATGGGAATAGTACAGGAGAAACTGGCATTTATGCCTCCCTGACAAGCCAGCCTATCCCATGTCCTTTAGAGAAGTAAAGGTGTAGGCAGGCAGGGCTCCTGGAGGGTACCTGCCACGCTGGCCAGATGCAAAGAACTGATCTGCTCTGACAAAGAATTGATCTGCTCTCTGTAGCAAAGTGGTAGCATCTGGTCTAAACAAGAGTATGAGGGGTGGTGGGTTGCTCATATTTCAGAGGACTCCCTACAGCCATTTAATTGGGGAACATCCATTGCTGTGAAGATGCCACTGAAATCCTAAACCGGTAAAACTCAAGAGCCCAAAGAAGTGCAAAGGAACCATCTACCCAACTACTCTGTGCCTCAGTTTCCCCATCTTCAATAGGAGCTTGAGACAGCACACACCCACCCTCACACACACACATCTTCACACACACACACCCTCACACATACACTCACACACACACCCTCACACACACACCTTCACACACACACATACACACACACTCACACATACACACACATACAAACACACATACATACACCCTCACACACACACCCCCACACACATACACACACACAGAGGAATTCAGCAGTAGTTTTATGTGCTCAGAGTAGCCCTGATGCATGGTGACTGGCATTATTTTTGACATTTTATGACATTCTATGACATTTTATGACAAGAGAGTGACTTACCATTGTCACCCAGTTTGTGAGGGAGCAGAGGTTACAGAGCACCTGCTCTTCAGCTTGTGACGCTTCTCCAAACTCAAACCCACTCTACTGTCTCACGAAGTCCATCTCGCCCGGTCAGCTGAGCCCCTGGACCTGCAGTAGGGGCCACCTTGTTGACCCAATAGCACCGTATCTGCTGAAGAGGTTAATAGATCTCATCGAACCTGGAAGGCTGAGGCCGGGAGAGTGCTGCGAGTTTAAGACAAGATGACCGCCAGAGTTTGAAGCTAGCCTAAGCTACAGAGTGAAGCCCTGTCATAAAAATGGGAGGGGTGGGGATAGGGGGCTAGAGAGATGGCTCAGCAGTTAAGATGGGATGTTGCTCTTGCAGAGAACCCGAGTTCAGTTCCCAGCACCCACCTCGGGCAGATCACAACCATCTGTAAGTCCAGATCCTGGGGATCTGATACCCTTCCAGACTCTGTGGGCATCAGCACTAGAACCCATGTGCACACGCGCGAGTACACGCGTGCACACACACACACACACACACATACACACACTCACTCACACGCACATAAACACACACACAAGCGCATGCACACAGGCACTCATGCACACACACATAAATAATAAAACGAAAAGAAACAGAAATGTTCTTGAGAGCTGGGGATGTAGCTCAGTTGGTAGAGCTCTGGTCCAACCTGCACAAAAGCCTGGTTTCGGAGCTGGAGAGATGGCTCAGCAGTTAAGAGCACCGACTGCTCTTCCGAAGGTCCTGAGTTCAAATCCCAGCAACCACATGGTGGCTCACAACCATCTGTAATGGGATCTGATGCCCTCTTCTGAAGTGTCTGAAGACAGCTACAGTGTATTTACATATAATAAATGAATAAATAAATCTTAAACAAACAAACAAAAAACCTGGTTTCAATCTCCACCATCACATAAACTTGGTATGGAAGTATGACCATATTCACGGCATTCAGAAGTTAAAAATCATCCTTGGCTACCGATTGAGTTTGAGATAGACCTGGATGACTGGAGTTACTCACTGTCCCACCAACTCTAGATAAGACAAAAGCATCTGTTCGAGCTGAGTGAAACACTCCAACCGGAGTCAGGGTCTGTCTGTTGATCTCAGGCTGGCCCTGAACTCAGAGACCTGGCCGCCTCTGCCTCCAGAGTGTTAGGAGCTTAAGGCATGCAGATTTTCTTTGGGACTCTGCGGTGGGAAACAGTGTATAACTGAGGGTCAGGAGGCAGTTGATCTGGGGAGGAAGCTTGAGCCGAGAGAACTCAGAGTGGGCTGAGCCTTGGGGTAGCAAGATTCCAGGGAGGGAAGGAGGAGGAGGAGGAGGAGGAGGAGGAGGAGGAGAGAGAACAACTTCTCTGAGGCAGGGGGGCTCCAGGAAGCAGCACCCTGGGTTGTATTCATCATTCCCAGCCCATCTCTGCAACCCTGGGGTGAGCATTTTGGGGTTCCCTTGTGCTCGTATGGCCCATGAGTCTCCTTGCATGCTGTACATGACTACAATGGCTGAGTCTTTAACGCCAAGCCTCGTTGGCACTCTCCAGAGGTCCTGCTGCCCATCCCCATACACAGCTGCCAATGCTGTCACCTGTGTTACAGTCAGCAATTAAATTAATAAAGAAAGTAGATCAGATCAGTTCCTGAGGTCCAACAGCCTGCTAATGAGGGCACATTACTAGATGCGGGTCCCTCCCTCTGTCGCATGGCATACTCCCAAAGATAGACTCATATAGAATAAAACAATGTCAATTTTGTTGCCTAATTTCTGACCCATTGTCTTCTTTGACCTTAAAATTTTCCACTCATCTACTCTGAAGAGGAGATACCTTGCTCCGTGTGTTTGTGGGTCGCATGCTGGTGTGTGTGTGTGTGTGTGTGTGTGTGTGTGTGTGTGTGTGTGTTTGGGTGTGCTTGTGTTTATGGGTCACATGCTCATGTATGTGTGTGTGTTTGTGTGCACGAGCGTGTGTGTATACACCCTGTATATGTGCATGTGCGTGTGTGTACATATGTGTGTGTTTGTGTGTGTATGTGTGTGTTTGTGTGTGCTTGTGATTGTGGGTCACATACTGTCTTAGTCAGGGTTTCTATTCCTGCACAAATATCCTGACCAAGAAGCAAGTTGGAGAGGAAAGGGTTTATTCATCTTACAGTTTCAAATTGCTATTTATCACCAAAATCAGGACTGGAACTCAAGCAGGTCAGGAGGCAGGAGCTGATGCAGAGGCCATGGAGGGATGTTCCTTGCTGTCTTGCTTCCCCTGGCTTGCTCAGCTTGCTTTCTTATAGAACTCAAGACTACCAGCCCAGGGATGGCACCACCCACAATGGGCCCACCCCGCTTGATCACTAATTGATAAAATGCCTCACAGCTGGATCTCATGGAGGCGTTTCCTCACCTGAAGCTCCTTTCTCTGTGATAACTCCAGCCTGTGTCAAATTGACACACAAAACCAGCCAGTATACATGCCCATGTATGTGTGCGTGTGTTTGTGTGCATGTGTGTGTGTGTGTGTACCCTGTATGTATACATGTGTGAGTGTGTACTTTCGTGTGTGTGTGTATGTGTATGTGTTTGTGTGTATGTTTGTGTATGCTTGTTTGTGGGTCACATGCCCATGTATGTGTGTGTGTGTTTGTGTGTATGCATGTATGTGTATACTCCCTGTGTGTGTGCATGTGCGTGTGTGTACATCTGTGTTTGTGTGTGTGTGTGTGTGTGTGTATGTGTGTGCAGGTCCTTCTGCCTTCATCCTCCCATACCCCCAGCTCACTGAAGCATATTTTGGTTCTACCCTCCTGCTTCCCACAACTCATGACTTTATTGACTGTGTCCGATGAGCTGACAAGTTTACCGTCTTCATCACAACGGACGGTTAAGAATGAGAAAGGAGTCTTTGTGCTTCTTGAGTTTATGACTGACTGTTTCATGGAGAGGCCCAAGGAGGTGAAGAAAAAGAAGAGAGGGAGTCATGGTCATCCCAGGGGAATAGGAAGTAGCAGCAGCCCAAGTAAACAGGCAGGCACCTCCTGCTCAGGTGTGCTCAGCCCACACGGCAGGGAGGAACAGAGACAAGATCAAGGAAGGTGAGCACAGGTGATCTGGAAGACAGCCCAGGGAGCTGACGCTTAGGCTCACACAGGACTGACACACAAGGGTGACTGTGGTTGCAAAAGAATACGCTGTGCCCAACACAGAGAGGCCATTATCTGTTCCCTACAGCACTGGGAGGTCCCGGGAATCAGGAGGGCTGAGCCATTCCGCATAAGCTTTCTGTATCCTTTGGTCCTATTTAAGCTCCCCCCAGCCCCACCCCCATGCTTAATCTCTCACAGTCGCAGCCCAGAAGCACACCCACTTGCTTGCCTCTTTCTGTTCTGTTGTGTCTTGTTTTGTGTGAGACAAGGTCTTCCCTGGCGATCCTGGAACACCTGGACAGCCCTAGCTGTCCTAGAATTTGCCACCAAAGACCAAGCTGACCTCCAACTCAGGGATCTACCAGTCTCGGCCTCCTGGGTAATGGGATTAAAGTGGGCTGCCACATCTGGTAAAGCCTGCTTTCTTAACCATATTAATAGGGATGTGTCTGAGCTTTTCCTGGGCTGGAGGTATAACTCAGTGTTGGTGAATTTACCTGGAGCACAAGGTTGGATACCTAGCATCCAAGAGAGAAATTAACAATTTTCTTTTTTTTTCTTTTTAAAGATAGGGTCTCGCTGGGCAGTGGTGGCGCACGTCTTTAATCCCAGCTCTTGGGAGGCAGAGGCAGGCAGATTTCTGAGTTCGAGGCCAGCCTGGTCTCAGAGTGAGTTCCAGTACAGTAGGAGCTACACAGAGAAACCCTGTCTAAAAAAAAAGATAAGATAGGGTCTCGCATACCCAAGGCTAGCCTCAAACTCACTGTGTAGCCAAGGATGACCTTGAACATCTGACTTTCTTGTCTCTCCTCCCAAGTGCCGATTCTAACTAAGCTTGTGTGTGCATCTATGCAATTCCATACAGTGCTGAGATCGAACCTAGTGTCTCGTGCATGCTGGGTAAGAACTCTGCCAACTGAGCAACATACCCAGTCCCAGCAATGGCTTTCTTTCTGAGGATGTCCTATGTCTGCTCTGTCACTCTCTGCTTTATTCCCTTGAGGACACCAACCATCCTCCTCTGGCTTCCAAGTGTGTGCATGAGAATATGCCACAAACACACATACGCATGCAGCACACACACACACACACACACACGTATATACCCAGCCATCCCTGATTCTTCTTTGTGGGTATTAGTAACCCACATAAAAAAGGTCTCCCATCCCAAAAGCTGGTTAGAAATGTCTTCCTTACTATTAATTTAGGTAGAAGTAAAACAGGACCCAAATATCTAAAAGTATGAGTAGCTTTGCCCAACCCCACACCCTTCTTGGTACAAACCCAGCATAGTTCCAGGCACCAGGACTAGCTTCTCCCTGGTCTCTCCTGATATTGGACCAGCTGCTTATCAATGGAGCCTGGAGCCTGTGCTACCCACCCAGTGTATCTCCCTATCCGTTTACTTCTTCAGGAAAAGTTTGTGTCTCTCCACCCTACTGACCAAGTCCTGTTAAAGTCTGTGTGAGTGTAACCTGGCAAGAAAGAAGTTTCTGTTGGCTTCCTGGTGCCACTGAAACAAACGTCCACAAACTCGGTGCTTAAAAGGGAGTGAACTCGGACTGGAGCAATGGCCCAGTTTGGAAAGTGTTTGCCTCGCAGGCCTGAGGACCTGAGTTTAGACTCCCAGACCCATGTAAACGTGATGGGGACTTATAATTCCAGAAACAGCAAGATGGGAGGCGGGGACAGGTGGATACCAGGAGCTTATTGGTCTGGCTTGTTTGGTGATGTTCTAGGCTAGTGAGGGACTCTCAGATTAAAGGTGGAAGGTTCCTGGGGAATGATAACCAGAGGTGGTCCTCAGATCTACACACGCATGCACACACAGACGTGTGCAACCACACACATATGTGTGCCGACACGTGTGAGAAACAGGGACACAGACTCACTGTCTAACAGGTCAGGAGGTCAAGTCTAGGTGTTTGCTGGACTAGTGCCTTACACACCTCAAGTAGACAATGCATCCTTTATCCTCTGGTGGACACCTGCATACAGGCTTGTGCCCTCACCCCCAAATCACTCAGATATCTGACCTCCGGCACCCCTACTCCTGTTCTCTCCTTGACCTCCTGCCTCTGTCTGATCAAGGTTACAATCCTGACCCTCCTGAGAACCCC